>RJWM01001992.1:0-138785 GCA_004363535.1 Dasyprocta punctata | reverse complement strand
AAAAAAAAAAAAAAAAAAAAATCACATAAAATGAAGAGCAGAAAATGGAAAAGTTTCAAATAGTAAGGGCCTAAATCTTTATTTTCCTACAGAAAGCCTAGGCTCCTTTGAGGGTGGGAATGACCACCCCCTCAGGCTGATTTCAGATGAGAAGCACTCATAGCCAATTTCTTTCTGAAGAAGCAGAAAACACTTGGAGGACTGACCCCGATACTGATTGTCAGCTGAAGTTGGTTCACAAGCTCTCAAATCTTTTCACTCCTCGGGTGCGAGGAGGTATTTTCGGTAGACATTTACAATAAAAGATCAAAAGTGGCTATCAAACAAGTCCTTTTACTTTTTAAGAGACAGGGTCTCACTATGTTGCGCAGCCTAGCCTGAAACTCCTGGGCTCAAGAGATACTATTGCCCCAGAATTGTGAGCAACTGGGACTACAATGAATGCTACCAATCATGGCTCAAACAAGTTCATTTTCTGAAATGACTTCATACCCAATGGAATCAGGACAGATAATAAGAACTGTAATGTTCAAAGTGAAATACACAAAAATGACAATGTTGGAGTTCTAGCAGTACTGTCGACTAAATATTTTGAAAACTCTTTGACTACACTTCACATCGATACACTGGATAAAAGTATAAGGAGCATGCCTTTAAATGCTAATAAGTAAGAGAAAGGCCTTGGAAAGTGATTTTGTGTGCATGGTATTGGGGATTGAGCCCAGGGCCTCGTGTGTACTACAGGGGCACTGTATCGCTGATCTACAAACTCAGCCCTTTTTACTTTATTTTGAAAACAGGGTTGCTAAATTGCCCAGGCTGACCTTTGACATGTAGTGCTCCTGCCTCAGCCTCCTAGCTTTCCAGGAGTATACCGGGAAATACTGATCTGCTGAGTGGTCTAGGTTTATTTTTGTGCCAGTCTCCTTAACAACAGGTTTGTTTGTGTTTCAGGTTTCATCTTTTTAATCAGCACTAAAGGGCATCCTAAACACTACATGATGAAACATGAAAAAAAATTTTTTTCTTCCAGTATTTAAAAAAATGATATTCACAAACATGTTCAAGAAGCTCTTCTAATCATGATGGTGGATTGTAGGGCCAGGAGTTTGGCTCAGTGCCTTAAGCGCCTGCCCTAGCAGGTGCGAGGTTGTGAGTTCAATCCCCCGTGCTGCAAAAAAAAAAAGAACATGATGGTGGATCGTGAATAAAAAACAGCTCGAGGCAGTCATATGCTTGATGCAGACTGCTTATAGGTGCATTCAAAATTATTTTCATGATAGCAATTGTGTGCAGGTTTTAAAAATGATCCCAGGTACATGTTGATTAAAAAAACATCAGGCCACTTTTCTTTCTTTCTTTCTCTCTTTCTTTTTTTCTTTCTTTCTTTCTAACAGAAGCAATAATCCTAAGAATCCAAACTAAAATCTTTGTAAAGGAGAAGTCCCTGTATTCTATAAATGTCCCAGAAATTTGTCTCTAAATGGGGGAAAATTGAAGAATACATAGAGCTTTCTAAAAGGTCTTTAACAAGATACCTTGGGAGCTCAATTCAAAAATTGGTAATATACTAAAACAGAAGTTTCAAGGCAGTTTCAAAAATCTTAATACAGTAATTTGGAAGGACAATCCTGGATGAGAAGCATTATTCCTGGTATATGTCATGTGTACGGGCCTCTCAGTTGTCCTAATGGTCTCTATAATTCCCTCCTGAGTAGCAGTCTTAACCACCCTGGCTTCTGCCACTATAGTGGCTGGATTGCTCATATCCATATCCCTCCAGGTCCACTGTCACATCTGCCAGTGCCACAGCTCTGGTCCCTGCCACCTCTAGAGTAGCTGCCGCCACATTCGTGGGTCCCAAAGGCACCCCCTCCTCTGGTGCCCTGGGCAGATTTGCCTGCGTGGTCCACCCAGACCTGGTGACCATCCAGGGACTCTCCATTCATGACTCTCACGGCCTCTGAAGTATGTTCTGAATTGGTGAAGATGATAAAGCCAAAACACCAGGATCGCTGAGTTTCCTGGTCCTTGACAACAGCTGCCACAGACACAGGCCCGAAGCTGCTGAAGTGGTCTCTAGAGCCTGCTCATTGGTGTTAAGTTGAGCCTACTGACAAAGAGCAGCCCTTCTTCAGAAGACACAGCAGTGAATCTGAGTCCTGGGGATTAGACAGTAATAAGGCAACAGAGACGGCGAGCTCTGAGGAACAAGAACGGGGGTTTGGGTTTTAATGACCATAAAATACAGCTGACAAATCTCTGGATGCAAGATTGGCAGAAATTTGCATCTAAGATCCTCAGCCCTTGACTGACTACAGATACAGAAGAACTGAAAATCTTCATCCCCCCGCCAAAACAAACTCAGGAAACTTTTCAGGTTTGGCCTTACATACTGGGGGAAGGGAAAGGACAGGATAATAGAAAATATTAAAAACTCGAGGACCTCAGGCTACCCTCACTCAGGTTTAGGGTTTGAATTTACACTGCCTACAAGTCCTAGATTTTTAAAGAAAATAACATAAAAAGCAGCCTGAGGCTGTTAATGTTTATATGTCCCCAAAAGAAGTAATTCAGAGGCTTCTCCAGAGAGACACGCAGTATTTTCAATTCTAGCTGCATAGGATCTGTATAGATAACAGATGAGTTCACAATTTTAAATTGCAAAATACACAAAGAATCCCAAATCGTTAGAAAAAAAATAGCCAATATAGAGTCTTCTGCAGAAATATACTATAAAATTAATACATTTAGCACTGTTAAAGAGAAAAAAAAAGCACTGTTGAAATATTTATTAGGAGTAATTGTGGCGCCCTAAAACAGTGTTAATTTGTGTTTTGTCCCTGAGGTAGTTTTACTTATAAGATAAACCAACTGCTTATGGACAAGAGGGAAATCCAAGGTATTCTGAGATCACTCACTCCTACGCATGCTGGGGCAAGAGCAGAACTAAGCATGAAATTTGGAAGAGGTGTTACTGCCTTCAACTGTGGTCACTGAGCAAGGGAAGTTTAAATCCATGTTCCAAACGAAGTTGAGTTTGGAAAACAGACTGATGAATTCCAAAAGGATGGAGAGAACAAGAATCAAATGAAAGAGGAGCAAGACAAAGCCAGTGAATTTAGAAGGTGGAGGATGTGGTATCCCTTAAGGCAAAAGAATACAAATACAAGCAACTGTTTATAGGCTTGTATTTCCTTAGAAAGGCCTGTGGTCGGGAGCTGACTTGGGCAATATCCAGACACATTGCTTTCTGCCTATGAAGTGAAGCCAGATCCAGTGAAAGAAATCTAATTTCAGAAAGCAAATTCTGAATTCTGCTTGAGTAGACTCTTAATAGGAGATATTAATCCCTGGAAATATAGATACTTGACTAAACTTGGTTTCTTCCGTCTGCCCCAGGAATTTCTGATCTTTGCTATGTGGGTATTAGAGACAAATTTTCCAGACTTTTGTCTCAACTGATTACCTTCCAATTGAAGGCTCTCAGCAATAGGATTAGGTCTTGATGTTTTATCTTACTGTGAATTTTATTGTCATGTCAGGTCTGTAGATGGCACATCATGACACAAGGAGGTAAGTCAAAGTCGCGCAATGGTTACTTTTTCCTGCATTCAGCTGTTCGGAACTTTCAGTACCTGTTATTACGGTGCAAGATGTTTTAAGAGTAGTCAGATTAATACACCACATCAATTCAAGCTGGTTTTGCTTAAGAAAATTCCAGATTTCCACACAGGCATCAGTTCTCTTCATGAACAAAATCCTATTCAGGGTTGTCTTAGCCACTTTCTCGGCACTGAGACATAATACTCAGCACTCACAAATTAGAGGAGTTTATTTTGGCTCGTGGTCTCTGTCCACAGTCATCTGGCTCCAAGGCAGGAAATGTCCTGGTAGAGTGGCAGATGAAAAACTGCTCAGGGCCTGGTGGCCAGGGAACAGAAAAGGAAGGGAGAAGCCGGGATAGGACATGTGCCCTTTTAGATCTTGTGCCCACTGACCCACCTCTTCCTACCAAACCCACCCTCTGAATAGCAAGTCAGCTATGTTATTCCTGTGATCCAGTCACCTCTCATACACATGAGGCTTTTGGAGGACACCCCCGATCTAAACCATAACAAGAGGTAAAAACTAGATTAGCATAATGTGATGGGGGCATTTGTATTAAATGGACATTGTGGTGTTGTAGTAATGAGGCATTCTAATTGAACAGGAAGAATTTATAGCCAGTCTTCATGAGAACCGGAAGACCACTCTGCAGTTATTTTTCCCTCTTTCTCTTCGTCCTTGTCTCCCTCCCTCTCTCCTTCCTGCACTCTTCCTTCCCGATCGATCCTTTCTCTTTGGTCTTTGCAGAGAACCTTTTCTACCCACCCACCGGCATCTGCCAAACAGTGGCCTCAGACCTTGTGTCTACATGGTCTCCCCTTTCAGCTCCCCAAAGCTGGCTACACTGAACTCTGTTCTAGTTCTCTGTGTCAGAAGTTATAATTAGGTGCCCTGCCAGTCTGAGGTAGGTATGTGTCTGTGGGTACAAATGATCACGGTCCTAAAACTTATAGAAAGAGAGAGAGAGCACAAGTTTTCATTATCTACTCATTAAAGACAGACATGCTCTTTGCTCTCTAGGATAATTTTCAAGCTCTCTGTGTTATGGGGCAGCTGGGCATCCCAGGCACTCTGTGATGATGATCTGTACAGTTTTATGTAACACTGCCCTGTTTCTCCCGGGTTTCAGAGAGACTGGTGGTTTTTGTTGTGGCTTCTAGTGAGTAATTCTTGTGGGGGTTGAGTGAGGAATTTTTTCCTTAATAGTACAGCATAGGGCAGACATATCTCTCCCTTCTACAAATATCAGCAAGCATGAACAAGAAATAATTAGAATACTCTGCAGATAGAATTCTAGTTTTCTTCCTGTTTATTTGATTTTATGCTCTTTTAATTCATCCCAGATTTAAAAGCTAATAGACACAAAAGCACTTTGAACTTACATGGTACCTTTTTAGAAATGGCATATATAACACAATTTACAAGTTTTAGAAATAAAGTAATGTAAAGTAAGGTTTTTTTTATTGCAGCACTCCTCAGATCCTTCAATATTCTAAGGAGCACTGTGACACTCCCAGAGTGGATTAAAATATAATTTCCCCAAATTTATGTGACCATCAAAAACATAGTCATGAAAACAAATGCCTTAGCCTTACTCCTGCCAATGCAACTGCCACACCTCCCTCAAGCAAGGGACTTTCTGATCCTGCACCTGAAGAAAATACTGTCTCTCTTGCCCTCCCTTGTGTACTCTGCCTTCAGATTATAGGGAGAAAAGACTCTGAACCACATTTGCTTTGGCCAGCTGGCTGTCTCTTAGGATGTCCTCAGTGAAGATGGCAGCAGAAGGAGGAGACAGAGATTTTCCTTCTTTCTGTCTCACTGGTCTTCTAATGGCAGCAGTAGCCAGTCCCTGTCTTCTGTTTCCTTTTTCCCTCTACAAGCCTCGCTGCACTCTGCCTGCAGGTAGGGCCCTCCTTGGACGCCAGGACTCCAGATCCAAGAGGCCATCCTCTAAGCCCCCAACGCACCAGCCATGGCTTGGCAGTGCCCCTATCCTGACACTGGTCCCAACTCCATATGGCCTTCGTGCCTGTACTAGTTCTGGTAACTTCAATCTGGTCCCTGAGCATGGTAGCTGCTTCCTACCTATCTCTGTACCCATAGTGTCTCTCTTTTTGCTTTGTTAGCCTTCTAACATCCGTAATGCATTTCCCAAATCATTGTCACTCTGTTCAGATACCAAGGGTGATGTCTCTTGTTTTGACCTGGTCTCAGTAAAACGAGAATGTCTTTCTGTTTCACGAGTGTGATGCGGAGTTGCAGGGAGGGCACAAGAGTAGGGAGAGGAAACAGGAAGAGGAACACCATTGATTCTTTCCTCAAATCCAAAGCAGTGTTTTTGTGACTTGAACAATTTAAGTGAGCCAAAGAAAATTTAGTTCCAAAAATTTCACAACATCCCTTGAGATAATAGGTGACAATCCCAAGCATTATAAAAATGAAATTCTGAATTTCTTTCTGACTTAAAGAGTTATGAATTCTTTATTGACTTAAATTACCCGGTAAGTGCAGTAAAACGGGAACTCGCTGTATCCTTCTGAAGGGCTTTGTTGGCCACAACTACACAGCATGTGTGAGTCACTTGAAGAAAACAGAAAGGAGACAGTGTGACTCCATCATATACTGGAATTGGGAGTAAGTGCAG
This sequence comes from Dasyprocta punctata, assembly GCA_004363535.1. Taxonomy (NCBI): domain Eukaryota; kingdom Metazoa; phylum Chordata; class Mammalia; order Rodentia; family Dasyproctidae; genus Dasyprocta; species Dasyprocta punctata. Next base: position 132,529 of record RJWM01001992.1, on the reverse strand, counting down.
GTGATATATTGTAAGAGAAATCTTCAAAAATACATTTAAAATACTTGGTTCAAAAAAATAATGAAGTCCTTGGTTCTCAAATATGGCTGATGATTAGATTCATCTGGGAGCACTAAAATTACAGATTGCTGAGTTTGACCCCAGACCCAGGGATTCAGACTGAGCCAGGGATCCTAGAACTGGTATTTTTGGGAAAAAACCTCCTCATGTGATCAAGGGATCCTGATGATCAGCAGGTTTATGATCCATTGTTACGTAGAATAAAAATCTTTTATTCTTTTGAACTTGGATTCATGTTTCAGGTTTTTCCTCTCTCTCTATTAAAAGTGTGAGCTATGAGTACCAAGGTGTTGACAATCCCTATCTTGGCAGGGGGCAGTGGGGAAGACGCTGGACTGAAAACCACCAAAGCCAGTGGGGCTTCCCTTGGAGGCTGACTTTTGAAGGGCTTTTGATCATCCTCCACCCAATGTCAAAGTCAATCATGGATCTTCAGTACCAAGTTAGCCCTGGCAAGTTCTCTCTCCACCTCCCGGCATCTATCTGGGTGCCTAGGCTCAAAGGGAACAACACCCTGTCATCAGGATGCTGGGATGTTCTACTCCCAAGTGAGCCTTCATTCATTGATGTGAGGCTTTTTTGTGGTTGTAAACTTCTGTGTGATTCTAAGATATAGTGACCAGCACCTCACTTCTTAAAACAGCCAAATATGCCCAGGATTACTGCTAGGAGCTTCTCAAGTAAATGGAGAATGAAATAAAAGGTGAATAGCAAGAAAGAATCTCATTTAATATTAACCAGGGTCAGTTTTTTGCTTTGTGATGCTGAAATGAAATGCAGAACAAGGGAGAGCCTCAGTATTTTTAACACATATCGTGTGAAGAAAGTGAGAAAAGGTATCTCTGGGGCAGTGCCCATGTGGGCCTCCTGCAGTCTGGCCTCTTCAGAAAACTGAGGAAACTAAGGGCTCTGCTCACAGCCAGGCAAAAAGATGTTAAATCTTTCAAAATTAATAGCATTATAAAGATAATGCTAAGTTCAAAGTTTGATGTAGCAAATACTTTTATATCCTATTATGAGAGATGGCAGGGAAACTGAGGTGGTTCTGGGTCCCCAGACATGGTAGTGAAGGACCTGAAATGCACCAGAGACAGTGATTTACCTATGTTTAAAAAAATTGATTCAAAGAAATAAAATTGACTCATTATTTTTAAAAGGACAATAAAAGCTACTTGTTTTCTAATTGATGCAGTCGGCCAAACACCCTGTGGAGTCTGGTTTGGGTAATATCTTGGGTTACTTAATGTTACTTAGTGTCCTGGATTTGATCAGGAAATTCACCAGGCGTGTGGCTTTTCAATAGTGGAATCTGTTGACACGAAAAATCCTCAGCACTTTGGGTGATTCAAGTGCACTTTCATAATTTGCTCTCATTTTACCCCCTTTGTTATTTCCACATTGCACAGGAATCCGTCACTTCTCTCTGAATTATGTGCTGCTGGGGACTGATGCTCATACCACCCAGTCAGTGAGGGCAACCTCAGCTCCTTGAACTCACAGAACCTATTGTTCGGTCCCTTTCTTACCCAGTGCTGTCACTGCAACCCTGTACCTCCAGCCGGGAGGGCAAGAAAATGACTCCCGGGAGAGCCATTGATCATGGTAATAAACGCTGTGTGTTTAACTAAGTTCCATCAAAGTTCACCTACACACCCAAGCAAAACAATCGTTCTCTGTGCATTCTTTTTTTATAAAACATATATACTTCCCATAAAAGTGCGTAAGTCATTTGGGTTTATGTGATGGGTAAACTTGGAGCTGTGCAGCATGTGTACACAAATTGTGTACGTAAATTGTAGGGGCGTGCTGCTCTGTATTTCAGGAAACCTAGACATTTGGTCAAATGTGGGGCATCAGATACCTTGATTCCTGGTTGACCCCCAATTTTATATTCTTCCTATAGATACTATAACTGCTGGTAGATTCGGATTTCCATTAACTTCCCCAGTTTTCTTCGCAGCCTCACAGGTGTGCTGACTACACTTGTGTCATTCATGTAAGCATCTCTCAAGACTGTAAGAGATTATTTAATAGTCTCTTCCTGCTTCTGGCTTTCTCCTATTCTAGCAAAACCTTTTGTGGTTCATGCACCCAAATGAGCCAGAAACATTCATTGTTCAGTAATAAAGTTGTGATTTCTCTTTGTGGAGTCCAGGAACATATAAAAGGTAGCCTGTCTTTATGTTCATATTAATTCTTGTTTTCATCATCTTCATAATGCTATATGCTCTGTCTTGATTATTTTTCTCTTGTTGCTGAGACAAAAGACCCAGTGCCCAAAATTAAAGAGGGAAAGATTTATTTAGCTCACAGTTTGTGGAAATTTCAGTCCATACTTAGCTGGCTCCAAGGTAGAGGGGTACATGGCAGAGATCATGGTGGTAGAAAATACTAAAAGTAACAAGAGCAAAAGGGGCAAAAAGGGCAAAAGGGAGGAGCAAGCCTCTTTCCCTCCCTTATATTATATGCAGGATACCTGCTCCTGGGTGGGTGCAGTACTCACATCACCAATTCCAGCACTAGACAATGAACCAATCACAAACTCTAGATTTTGCCTCCCAAAAGCTTGCCTCCCCAAGACTCCATGAGGCTTTGGGGGACATCCAGACACAAGACATAACATTCCACCCCTTATCTCCCAAAGACTTTTGCACATTCTTTATGCAAAAGGCAGTCAGTCCATCTCTAAGAGTTGCCAAAGTCCTAAAAACTTCAACATTGCTGAAAAGTCCAAGTCCCAAGTCTCCTCCAAGATGTAAGACAAAGTCTTAGCTGTGAGCCCTTGTACAAATGAAAAGAAAGTTAAACACTCCCAATAGTCAATGGCACATGATGAACATTAACATTCCAACAGTAACAAACAGGTTACAAAGGAATGGGACCAAAGCAAGTCCAAAATCCAGCAGCACAAACTTTAAGCTCTGTAGTCACATATGGAACATCCGAAACAATCTCTAGCAAGTTGTGAGCTCCAAAGAGTCTGCGTGAATCCTCCCCTATGGTGCTTCCTGCAGTCCCATGGCTTCTCTCTTAGATCCACTTTGCTCCCTCCTTGCAGGTTTCCTCAGACAATCCACATTCCTAGCTTCTTTAAACTTCAGGAATCTCTACTGCACCTTTGGCTTCAACCCAACAGCTTCACATTCTGCTCTCTCAGGGGCACACTGCCTGACCTCCCAGGCCTTCTGAAATCTGGTGGAAACATTTTCAACCTCAGAACTTTTGCATTCTGCATGCACCTAAAACCTGCACCACCTGGGTGATGCCAAGATCTACTGCCAGCTGGAGCAGTAGTCATGCTTTCTTCTCTCTTGGCTGTAGGGGTCTAGTGCCTGGATTGCTGGGCACTCTGAATCCAATTCTAAGGAACAAATTCTCTATGCCACCACCAATCTGGAACATGGCAATCTGCTTCAAACTCTCCTTAAAGCAAAGTTTTTCACATTTGCAATTTGGAAACTGCAAAGGGTGGAGACTGGCTGAGTATTTTTTCTTTTGTTTTGTTTTCTTTTCTTTTGTTTTCTCTTCTCTTCTCTTCTCTTCTCTTCTCTTCTCTTCTCTTCTTCTATCTCTCTCTCTCTCTCTCTCTCTGTGATACCCTCAGGCCATCTTTTCTATTGTTCTATTCCTTCTCAGCAATCAAGATCTCCTCAGCTCTATCTTTGTAGTCCACAGCTTTACTGGAGATTTTTTCCCAGGCAAATTCACAACATTTTAAGTCACCCTGCTGCGTTCTTTGCTCTTGATTCTCAAAATAAATCTGGCTAAAACCCCCCAAAAGTAGCAAGGCCACTGCCTCAACATTCAACTGCCTTGAAATTTCTCCTGTCAGATTAATTAGTCCACCACCCTCAATCTTGTCTCAGGCAAAGTCTCTGGACATGAACAAAATGCAGACAAACTTTCTTCCAAGCCATAACACACATAGTCTGGAGTCCTACCCACAATCCAGTGCTTCTTCCCAGTAGAAACCTGCTAAGCCTGGTCTTTACTGGCATAATTTCTATCAGCCTTCTGGTCTTCTGAGCTCCGACCAGAATCTCCCATAGAGAACAGCCTAAGGCATTCCACCTCTACTTTTTTATCTGGCATCTCCAAACCTTTCCAAACTCTTCCTGCAAGCCATTCTCAATGGCTCTTGAACCACATGGTCAGGTAGGATGCTCTCTGCCAACTGACTTTATTTGTTTTTATTTTAGTTTAAAGAGAAAAAAACAAAATGGGATAATAGGAGAGTAACAATGGTTAATACATTGTGTATTGTGATCTTTAAATTAGTTACTTAGAGTACAAGACATAGGCATTTAATTGTCCAACAATATTAGCACAAATCTTTCTTTTCAATAAACTAAGAGAAATTAGTAGTATTGCTATCTTAACTATCTTGTGTGTGTGCATCTATCTATCTATCTATCTATCTATCTATCTATCTATAGATATATATTTCGCTTTTCCCTTCCTTCTTTTTTCCTTTCCCCCATCCCAGTTGCTCTTTTCTTTTGAACAGTTTCTTTCCAATTTACAGTACTGCCGACTGACTTTAGAAAAGCAGCAAACATTTCTCCAGTTTCTCCGAGCATGGAATGATGTTTTTGAGCAATCCAAATTAGTTATGTATGAAGCATCCAAAACATGAGCATGCTCATACACACATACACACATGCATGCACACACATGCGTTTGGGCACCCTTTTCCTCATTTTAAAGCTTCGTTTGCTCGATAGAATATTTAATAAAGCACACACTATTTATTTTGTCTGGCTGTATGTAATGTAATAACTTATGCATAAAAGAAAGCCCAAACATTTAGCCACACATGTCATCAAATAAGGGAAGGATTATAATACTGGCCTGTAATTTAGTGTTTAGAATTTAAGAGAAGCCTTATTAAGAAAAACAAAAGGATTTAACTCATTTACCCTTCTTAATAACTCTTTTTGAATTGACTGAGCCAATTAGAGTGATAATTTATTAGGGTTATACGTTAGCTAAAAGAAAAAAGAAAAGCTATCACAGAAATTAGGAATCATCAAAGGCTTACCTTGTTTTTGTTAGTACATGATAGCTTTTAAGCAGGCTGATACCAATCTACCCCTTTACATATTAAAGATAAACAATTTTGGCAGAGTCTCTGCTGTACTGCATTAATCTTAATTGCAGGAAAAGACAATGCAGAAACACATCAAATTTAAAAACAAAGCAAAACACGGGCTATGCCAGCCTGCATCAAGAAAGACATTCTAATCTCTGTGCCGAACTTATCTTTCCTCAGCTGATCCATAAAGCCTGCTATACCATATCCTTTCAAGAAACACTAAGATTTTGTCAGGGTTTGCTGTGAGTGCTATTAAAAAGATCAATTGGTTTGATCAAAATTGTTGTATGGACCTAGTCATTTGCAAGGTGAAAATAGGTAACCAAAGGTTGACAACTAAGTTTTTTGTAGGGCAATCCGTAGTTTACCACTGAATCTCACATGAAAGCCATTATCATTTATTATTTTAAATTCTAAACTTTGAGATAAGGAGATTTTCTTTAAATAAAATGATGGGATTTGAGAAATATATGAATCAGTGACTATTAATACAAACTTCTTAATGACAACACTTTCAGAGGGGTTTCTAGAAAAATACCACCTAAATATTTAATTGATGGATTTCTAAGTACTGCAGACTTTTTTTATGAGAATTCAAATTTTTAAATAAATCTTTATTTTCTAAGCTACTTTTGTAGTTTTAACGATTGCTGTTGGGATTTAACAGATTCGTGTAACTGTGGCATGTGTTGCTCATGATGTTTTGCTTCATTACTTTTAAGTATTAAATTTTGAAATGCTATTGTGGATTGTAAAATAATTGTTGCACAAACTATTGGCTATTCAGTGAACCCAATTTCCCCTCTTCCTGAGCTCACACATGGTTTCCAAGGCACCACTGCAATTAGAAGTGGCCACATGACTTCATCCCAGTCCATGAAGTTGTGGAGGAGTGATATATCAAGATGCTTCTGGGCCTGTCTACTGGAAGCCCCCATGAGTGACTTCTCTGCTGTTTTTGTCAGATTAATGTGAATAATACATTTTTTTTTGAAACTATATGCTGGAAATGGCATAGTCATAAAATGAAATAAACTAAGGTCCCAAAAATTACTGCATGAAAGAATACTTTACAGAAGTCAGGAATACCCCATCCATATGATCAAAGAATAAATCATTTTTTTCATTAAAGATGTTTTTAGATATCATAGCAGTTTATCTTGATCATCAGCTTGATTGGATAAGAGACGCCTAGAAGAGGAGCCAGGGCCAGTGGTGCATGCTGGTAACACCAGCTACTTGGAAGTCTGAGGCAAAAAGATCACAAGTTTGAGGCCAGTTTGACCAAAGTAACAAGCCCCTGTCTCAAACTGAAGAAAAGGGCAGGCATGTAGCTCAATGGTAAAGTGTTTGCCTAGCACGTCTGGAGCCCTGGGTTCAATCCTCAATACCATTCTCCCAAGTAGAAGCAGACACTGAAAGGCCATCTAACAAAGGAGATACCAACAAGGAAACTAACTCTTGAAGTTCATAACTGAATGAGTTATTAGGAGGTGGGACCTAGTTGAAGAGAGTGGGCCACAGGGTGCATACTTTAAAGTTATAAGCCTGGGTTCTTCCCCACTGTCTGCTTCCTGGCTGCCATGAAGTGGGAAACTTTCCTTGCCACACCCCTGCACCATGATTTTTCTGCCTTGGAATCAGCAGACCATGGACCGAAAGCTCTAAAACGGTGAGCCAAAAATAAGTCTTTCCCTTTTAAATTGGTGTGTCAGGTATTTTTTCTCACCAGTTATATATACAAACATGTACATAATTGCACACCACACACATAAGACAGAGAGAGAGAGAGAGAGAGAGAGAGAGAGAGAGAGAGAGAGGAAGAGAGAGAGAGTAAGGAGAAGAAGGAGGAAGGAGGATGGGAAAGGAGCAGAGAGGAGAAGAGAAGAGAGGAGAGGAGAGAATAGGGAGAGACAAAGACCTCCAAAAATGTATACACACTTCAGGAAAATAAAAACTTGTATAAATATTTTAATACTAAATTTATTGAGACATCATGAGATTAATACAAGTTAGTGTTGGCCTCTACAACTACAAGAGGTTCTCAAAGTGGAAGCTATTCACTTCCAGACATTTACTATTTTTCTTTTCCTGAAGCATGTACACATCTTTTGGCAGATTTTGTACATATAATTACAAAAATAAAGTTTTCCAGCATATAAAAGACTAATTCTTTGGGGCAATGTAGAGACAGGTCCTCACCTCCTACCATTATAGCTAAGTGTGGACAGAAAATCTTTGTCCCTTCTTGGCAGAAGGGGCATGGGCAAGTAGCCCTGAGTCAGCCAATCAGATGTTCCTGCCAGATCCTTTGTCACTTGAGGTAATGATGTCCTTAATTACTCTTTTTTGTTTGCTTTGAATAAGACATCTGACATTGTCTTCTAAAGCTAGTTTCCTCTTAGGTTCTAATATGGACATGTCTTTCGTGACTTTTAGCTCAACTAGTTAGCTTAAAGACTTCTCTAGATGAAGTTACAGAAGAATATTTCTGAGATGTTAGCAGCATTTCTGCAAAAATATTATGATATTTGATGGTATGTTTAAGCAAACTCCTCAGTTTCTATTTTTACTGCCTGGCACCACGATAGACACTACACTTTCATGGATTTTTTTTCTTCCCTCTTTTTTAACTACATGGTGGTTTAGGTCAGTCATTCGCAACATGTTTACAATAAAGGATTCTCTTTCTAATTTTTGCTATCTGTAGGACACATGTAAACTGGAAGATTTTTAATCTCCTAAAAGCTTTTATTAAGTATCCATAAATTTACTTTTGTATGTTTTGTTACTTCTTTCCTACTCTTCACCTTGGCATAAGTGGCAGTACGGTCCAAGGCTATTTCTAGGGGAATGGGTATATCTTTGACAAGGATTAATGGAAGTTCGGGATTTTGGCTAACATGGCAAATTCAAATATTGTTGGGCACTTAGAATTGCCAATCATGTCCTAATCATTTTACTTTAGTATCATTGATCTAGCCAGATATTGTGTTAGGTGCTGAAGGTACTGAAATGGGTGAGATATGCCTTATCTCCCAGAAACCATAATCCGGGAAAGGAGACATACACTATGGTGAGACAGTGTTGTGTCGAGGAGAATGAAAAAGGAAACAGGTTTTATATTAGTTGTCTAGGACTGCAACAATGAATTACCACAAACAGAGTAGCTTACAGCAATAGAAATTTTATTTTTTCCCAGATCTATCGGCAGGGTATCGTTCCCTTTGAAGCCTCTGCAGAAGCATCGTTTCTCACCTCTCCTAGCTTCTGAAAGACGATGACCATCCTTGGCATTGCTTGGCTTATAGATGCCTCCCTCCAATCTCCACCTCCATCTTCTCATGGCCTTCTCCTCTGCGTGTCTGAATTTCCCTTATAAGGGCACCAATCATGCTGAATTAATCCAACGTGACCTTGTCTTAATTTGGTTATGTCTGAAAGAACTAATTTCCAAATAAGGTCACTTTCACAGGCTCCAGGTGGATGTCTGTACTATCCAAACCAGTACAGACATCTAGCCCAGATGAAGGCAAGTCTGAAAGGTGACGAAATGATGTTCAGTGTGCCTGGGAGTTAAGATAAAAGTAAAATGGTTCGCCACCTCAACATGTGGGATGCATGTAAAACAGTTTTAAAAATGTCTTCTACACAGAAACTTTCATTGTACTATTTATTTAGTCAAGATGAACTTCAGTCTCAAACATTTGCTTTGTCTTTCTCCTATAACAAGGTCTCCCTTTATGCTGTAATCCAGTCTGTCCTACTTTATTCTCGGCTGTGAAATATGCAAAGTCCATGTGCTAAATATATATCACATTAACACTTTCTGCTTCAAGAATCTCTCTGTAATCCAAGCTCACCTGGCCTGACTCCAAATGTGAACATGGGACACCTGCAGGCCTCTAAGTTTTCTCTGGTTTGGAGTTGAGGGCTATTCTCACTCGTAAAGAAGCATGAAAAAAATCACAGCTTTAGGCTCTGAGCTGACTTTATTCAGTCAGTCGGTCTTTCCACAAACTTTTGGAGCCATAATCATGTGTAAACCTCTGTGCTAGGTGTGAGGAGATTAAGAAGATAAGTATATTTCTCCTGTCTTTGAAAAGTCTTGGAGAAAGAAAATACAAGTAACACATGACATACCATAAAGATCTTGGGAAAAGAAATCACGTGGCAACCTTGTTTATAGACCCATTTCTCACACGTATTTCAACTTCTTGCACACAGTAGTTACTCAAGAAATAGTTACTAAGTTGAATAAAAAGCTTTAAATATTAGACAGAAGAAATTAGTTCTGATTTTAAATGCTCTGAGATCTGAACTCTGGTCCCTGACCTGTCCCAGTCTTTAAAATGTATTTAATTCCTCAAGTTTTGATCCATCAGCACTGAAATTCAGTGTTTCGTCTTAAGATCTCTCTGCTCTGCCTTATTTCTGCTGTGATTTTCATCAAAATTATAGATTAGAGTGAGGCTGTGCAATTTTGTAGGTGCAACCATGGCTTAGATGTGGCTCTCACAGATTCCTGCAAATGGATTGGCTTGAGAGACATGGTGCAGAGACGTCTGTGATCAGTGGTGGAACAGATGATGCATGTCCCTTCCTCCTTCGCTTCCCTTCCTTCCCTTCTTCCTCTTCTTCCTTCTCCCCTTTATCCTCCTCTTCTTTTTCATCTCTCTTTCGCTCTCTCTCTCTCTGTGCTGGGGATTAAACTCAGTGTCTTTCACAGGCTAAGCATGCACCATACCACTGAGCTACACCCCTAAGCCCTGACACAGAATCCTATTCTGTCCTTCAAACTACTACAACTGCCTCACATCTAGTTTTCACCTCATGAAACTCATGAGAAAACCGAAGTCAACACCTCAACTTCAAACTCAGTGTTCTGAGGAGTCCTGTAGGGCAGATGGGATTGGAATTTGTGGAATATTTTTTTCATATTCTCATAGCCATTAAATATTTATCTTTTAGTGTAAGGTTTATCCTTGAGGCATAAGAAAGCATATTTGAAGCAGCGATTTAGGAAAGTAGCTAAAAGTGGTGATTTTGAGGCTAACAAGAAGTAGTCACATGTTTCTTTTGGGTTAACAGAGGGTTTTCTAATCTTTTTTTTTTTTTTTTAAATGAGTCCTCTTGGCTGGAATGAGCATAAAGCAAAGGAACAGACCTTGGTTGGGTAATCAATGATTTCTACATAATGGTGACTGGGGCCTAGATTACTAAAGATTGAAATGTTATTCAACTAAAGAAAAGCTGAAAATTATCAGTTTGTTTGGGATAACTGATTTCCTGAGTAGCTCAAAGCTTGGTCTTCTACTAGGTTTGACCTGGTTGCCATACTGTTGCTTAGGACTTTATTTATCTATTTGCCCTAAAACTCCTGGAAATCTCCTCATCTTCAAACAAATCAGGATGTTTGGTTACCCTACCTTACAGTGACCAAATTTAACACAACGTTATTTCCCTTCATTTTAATGTGACCTGCTCATGTGGCCAAGGCTACATGCCCAAGGCCAATGAGGCTGGAACGAAGGATCTGTTGGCTTCACCTTCTGTTATGGATGAAGAAACCAGAAGAAAAGGATTAACTGCACAGATACAGCCCCCCAAACCTATAACCTGGTTGTAATTTTCTCAGTAAAGTCTTGGAATCTCTGTTTACTCACCTACTTCTTTTTAAAAACAATTGCTTTTCAAGGTGAGTCATCACTTCTATTTTACACTGTTGCTAACAGAAAGACAAAGCAATGAGTCTGAAATAACTCCCCGAAGAATGAGAGTTTATGCCACTGTAAACGTTGTAGCCTTCAAAAAGAAATTCTAGTTTTAGCATTAGCAAAATGAGGATTTATTTTTATTTATTTTTGCACTCAGAGAGGAATGACGATTTCATCCATGTCCTGAGACGCTTCTTGGTTTGTGGATTCTTTCTTATTTTACTCTCCTAATTGGATGAAAGTATGCAGCTGATGATTTATGGCTCTCCAGTTGTGCCAGGCATCATTTTAAATGTGCACAGCTGCTCTGCAGTAGTTTAACTTGGCAGATAGTATTAAGCCATTGGATTGTGTCATTTATTTGTATATGCATACAATAGCCTCCTTGTGCAGGTTCTTCAAAAATTCTTGCAGGAATAGTTTGCAACCAGGCATTTAAGAAGTCTCAGAGAGTGATTTATTCTTTTGGAAGATTTTCAGAGTTTCCAGAATTAAGCGTGAGATAGCATTTTGTGCCATTGATAAGATCCCAAAGGAATCACAGAGACAGACTAAAGTGGAACAAGGTTAAGAGAGTGATAGGCCAGCGCTCATGTTTGGGAATGCCAACTCCTATGGTCGCGTAGGCAATGTAGGATGTAGGACATGTTCCTGCTGACAGCAGTCTCACTTTCAGAGGAGCAGCTAAAGGAGAGGGGTGATCTAATAATACAAGTCTTTGCAGGCATAAATAACTCGAGAAGCCCTGTTGACAATAAAAAATCTGGCATGCACAGTAGTTGACAATGCTATCTTCAAATTCAAAGGGCTCTGAGATTTGTCACTGTTGTCCTTTGTAGTCAGGGATGATATTGTTGACACTGCGGTTATCCTTGTATGCAAGTGTGGCTGGAAATACCAGAATGTGACAGATGATAAGGCCTTTCTGCTGAGTGTACTTAGAAAATCTTTTTTTGGTTTGTATCTGCTGGCCTTCCAGGGCACACTGGGCCTTTCACAAAGTCATCATGCCTCTGTGGCAGACCTAGTCGCAGTGTCCCACAATAGCTCCGTGACTGAAAACCTTTCCCCTGGAGTTCAGTGAGGATTACACCTTATACCTGGTGTGCTTACTGTCTCCTGTGCCAAAGCCAGCCTGGGAAGCTGGGACCTGGCCTCCTTCCTCTACTGTGGCTGTGAGAGGCACTTGGAGAGAGGCCCCTGAGTTCCTTAATGGCTTTTTTTGTTGGGGACTTTATGATACCATCCGTAGTTTTTGAGGTTTTTTTTCAACTGAAAATATCTGAGTTGTTGAAGTAACTCCTCCCTGCTTTCTCAGTTTCGCTTGTAACAGAGTAAGAAAAAGTGGAAGAAACACTTTTGGCCAGGTGTGTGTCTCCAGTAGGCAGATAAAGCAAACAGGATGCAATTTGTTGCCTTAAAAAGCGTTTCTGCACCAGCGTATCCCTCCCCACAAGTTTTTTGTAAGAATGAAATATCCCAAAAGGTCATTTGTGAAGCCTGATAATGGGATGCTCCCAAACCCTGTAAAGATCTCAGGAAGTTTTCTGTGCTGGCTCTCAGATTTGGGGCAGCAATTAGTGAGGTCAAAGTGCAACACTGGCGATCTCAGGCCAACAGCCAGCAGTGTTTAGCAGTTGACCATGTTGCCTCTTTGGCAACTAAAACACCATTTTACACATGTTTAAGATAGGGGTTAGGAAGAGCTCGTTAGTGGTGCCTTAGCCTTTCAATCTCCTGCAAGAGGAGCTGCAGAGACCGTCCGATAGGGAAAACTTCAAAACCCTCCCTAATTGTTTAACCTCTAGGTGAGTTGCCTTTCCAGCTTCTCTTTAAGAACTAAAGGTGGATTCATATTGAGAAATTTGTAGCCAGGCATGGTGGCGCACGCCTTTAATCCCAGCACTTGGGAGGCTGAGGTAGGAGGAGCGTTGTGAGTTCGAGACTGGCTTGGAGTACAATGTGAGCAAGGCCTGCCTCAACTACATAGTACAACCCTGCCTCGGAAAAAATAGGGCTGAAAGTTTGGCTCAGTGGCTTAAGTGCCTGCCTGGCAGGCGCGAGGTTCAGAGTTTGAGCCCTGGTACCGCCAAAAAAAAAAAAAAAGAAAAAAATTTGGGCTGAAGACTGCTGAGAGATTAGAGGGTTAAGAGCTGAGAGCCAGCCTGGGCCTCCAAGTGTCTTTAGAGGAGAAAGGTCTGGCCCAGAACACCCATGAGCTGCAAAAGGACAATGAGTGTCCCAGAAAGGATGCCCACTCAGGACGAAGAATGGATGTGAAATTTGGAAGGGTGAGGAACTGAAACATGCCTTGCCCATTTCACAATTTTGCCTTTCTTTTGATACAGTTCCATCTGGGGCAGTATTTGGAGTTGTTTCTCTAAGGATTGTTTAAGAATCAGATTTAAGCTCTCTTTGGTCCTCTAAGAACACAAGGTGTGAGGCACAGACTTCTCAGATTCCTCAAGACTCCAGTGCGTACCTCAGCAGTCTCTGATCTTCTAGCCATTCTTTCTTTTTTTTTTCCAGAGGAAAAGGATTAATAATAAGCAAACAGCTAGTATGAGGAGAGTTTTACTATTCCCATTTTATAGATGAGGAAAGTCAAGTTCAGTTATTGGACCAGGAATATGCAAGACTTAAGGAGCAAAACTGAAACAAAGGCTGAGATTCATTTGCCAGAGTGAGCAGATTCATAAGTCAGCTCAACTCAGAGAGCTCCTTGATTTTTGTTTCTGTAGTTCTGCCTCAAAACTTCAGGATTTTTCTCTAAAGTTCTATTTTAAGAGCGTCACCAAGAAAATAGCAAGTTCATCTCATAAAGTTTTAAAAACCAGTGAGTGAAGGATGAATCTCGACTGTATCCCTGGTGGCCTGTAAAATAGTAAATAGAAGTATTACTACAATGGTTGACAATTAAAATTCCTTCTCTGTCCTTTGGTTACTTTGAAGGCATCATGTAAAATCTGTCATTCTAAGACAAATATCTAAATCATTTTATTGAATCTTACTTGGTTTGTTGTATCAAAATAATGTCTTTAACCTCCTCTATGTGTGCTGGACAAGAGTTCAGAAAGAAATAGTTGCCCTGAGATAACTCTCAAGAGAAGATAGTAACAAATATGCTTAAATAGGCATTCAAAAAGTTACTAATTACAAGAACTGACATGCCTATGAAATTACTGTATGCCCAATGGACTTATTCCATGTGGGTTCCTTCCCTTTCTGTTGGTGTTGTGTCGGGAATCACCATCTTCATGATAATGTGAACCCAATGGGGATCCTTTTAATTTATAAAGCTCTTTCTCATGAATTGTTTCATGAAACTTGAGGGAAGTCCAGAGAAAGACCAAGCCTGAGTTATCCTTCTTTCCCAATGATAGAAGAAATTGAAACAAAAAAGCACAGGCTCGCTAAGTTTACCAGAACTAGAATATAGGACCAGGTGCTCTTAATATTGTCCATCATATTCCCTTTTCCATATTGCACAAAAAGTTTATTAAGAATCATACTTTTGCACACAGCAGCCTCATGAACAGCGGTGTTCATTTGAAACTGAGTCTCAGGTGGTGGAGCTGATGGATTATTAGCATCTCTTTTCTTACTTTGAGGTTGGTCCTTAGAATTTAAGTCATGGTTGAACACAAGACTGAGGTACAAGAGGAAGGATGCCAAGGATGGAAGCAAAGGCCAACCTGACTTTTGGCAGTGCCAGTATGCCAAGGTTTGAATGTGGGTGTCTCTCCAAAATTCATTTGTTGGAACCACAGTGTGATCGTATTCATAGATGAGGAGCTGGGGAAAGCAGCTGGGCTTTGAAGGGAAGGGAGAACACAGACCAAGAAAGAGAATGTATTTCTACTTATGCATATAGGTACGGAGATGGAACATGATACTACATTTGAAAACCCACTGCTATGTTTTAAATTCAAATGTCTCTCAAAACTCTCATGCACTCAGAGGAGGGGCTTTGCAAGGTGATTAGATCGTGAGGCTGTTACACTCGTCCTTGACTCACTAATGAGGTCAATGATACTAATGAGTATTCTTTCAAGAGGTGTGGTCTGATTAGATGTAGGTCACTGGGGGCGTGACTTGGAAGGGCATACCTCCCTTCTGGTTCCATACTTCTCTTTGCATCCTGACTACCATGATTTGAACAGCTTTCCCCCAGGCCTTTCAATGATCCTGTTTCTGCCTTAGAGCCAGCAATCAGGGACTGAAACCTCTAAAAACCATGAGCCAAAATAAACCTCTCCTTCTTTAAATTGTGGGTGTTGGGTATTATGTCTCAGAAAAGTGACTAAAATACCTACAAAGGGCCAAAGTGGTTGAAGGGAAAGTTTATTAAGAAAGTTGTGGGAGATTGGAATGGGTCTCTAGAGGGCCCAGAAAGCATAAGGAACTTGTATACAATAATGAGGAGGGATAGCTGCAAGGTCACAGGCACCATGGTGGAGGATGGGCCAGACTGGGGAAAATTAGAGGTAAGGCAAACAAACCAAGATGAGATTATTTCAATGGTCTGGGCGTGAAGTGTGAAATACTTGACTTTTTTCCATATAGCAGAAAAACACACCTGTATTTATTCAAGTTTCATCTCTACTATAGAGCATGAAGGCAAATTTTCTAGGTAATTTTGTATGTTTGAGGATTGATTTATAGCATCATTAATAAATCTATTGCTACAAGTGGTAATTTCATAGACTTTGTCATTCAAAAGGGTATCATCCAAGTGTTCTGCCATGCATTTTGAGATCAGACCCTTTCCCAGGACTGTTAGGGCTCAAATCTAAAGAGAATCCTTCCTGGTCAGGGTAAGGGAGAGCTTTGATGTGTGGACAGGTTGACAGAAGTGGCAATTGTTTTACATGGGAGACCAGATATGGTTAATATCAGTTCTCAAAGTGGAGGAAATGTGGAGGAGGAGGTTTGAACAGGAGTCTTTAATAAATAAATAGCTCTGTCTTGATTGTGTGCTAGGGTGTTTTCTCACTTTTCTTCTGTATTAGTTTTGGCTCTTTGACCTTGCTTATAAGAAACGTGGACAAGTCTCATACCTACCTTTCCACAAATGAATGAAATGACACCTTAAATATTTCCCAAGCTTGCATCATTCTCAGGGGCCTCCACAACCCTGAGTCTTTAAGATTTCCACAGTAAGGCCCCTTGAACATTACTGAAGGTCTACTTTGGCAAGCCACCATGTAATCAAACACCTAAATATTTTTAACAGAGCTGACAGGAATGTATATATATATATATATATATATATATATATATATATACACACACACACACACACACACACACAGACACACACATATATGGAGTAATGAAAACACAATTATTTCCCATAATTTATTATGCACATGTTCATAAACACATCAAACTTGTTACAGAACATATACTTGCAGCAGACCTTCCAGAGGTGAATAAATAACACTTACCTAATGAGAAAGTTGATGCTGTTTTGCAGACTTGACCTGTACACCAAGGTTCTCGAATAAAAAGAAGTCACAGTTGGTAATCTCTTTTAAGTGGGAGTTCCCTGACCACTGGCCACATAGGGTGTGTGGGCCGTGGGATGAAAACCACCATGTTTAGTGAAGGAGCAATCATTAGATTGTTTTACTCACACCAATCATTAGAGGGCTTCGTGAAAGCCTAAAAAATTGCCCAGTGACCAGCGTAAAGCTTCAGTGAGAACTGGAGTAAACATCAGGGACTCATACGGACAAAAGCAATCAATTATAAGTTAAAAAGCAGTTTCAGTCTACTGACAGGAAATTACCATGCCCAGTGCATTGTGTTTGATTGTGGACATCACACTTAAAAAAGAATGAAAACCCCAAAATTTGTAGATCCATAGTAGGGATCTACTCCCACCAAGTTGTTAATAGTATGTGAAACCATGTCACATGGGGAAGAGCTGAAGAAACAGGATGTATGTGGAAACAGGACTTGGAGGACTTGAACCTGTCCTCAAATACTTTGAGGGTTGTTAGGAGGAAGATTTTCCAAGGGAAAAGGAGACTGAAATCAGTGAAAATTGGTGGAGATCATAAATGTTGTTCTATGATGATGATAATGTTGATAATGACACTTAGTAATACAAACAAGGATTGTTTTTCATTTTAGAAGACTCAAGGAATGAGCCAAACCTTGTATTTGTTTGCTGTCACAAAAAGAAGAAAACAGCTTTGCAATTTTTTTGTTCATTTTGAGTTTGAAAGCATATTTGATGGGGGCGGGGGGAGTCTGGCTCTCCTGCAGAGTCTCCCACCCACTTACAAGCGAGGTGTCTGCCCTTCCTGGTGTGGGTTTGCAAGGCTTGGACTCGGTGGCTGTGAGTTCACCTTGAAATTTGAAAGAGAAATTCTTTCATTATTTTGATTTTAACTCAGGTTTTACCAGTACAACTTTGTCGTTTATAATATTTTAGGCAAATCTGCATGTTAGAAAAAGTGATCACGATCTTCTAGCTAGCCAAGGCATATGTGAAAGTTGCACTTAAACTACCGAAGAGCTGGAGCCATGGGAGCAGCTTAGCAGGATTTGTGTCCTGTTGTCTCTCTTCCTCCACCCTCTCCACCCTATCACTGGTATCCTCTCCCTAAAAAAGTCATAGTGTTGCCTTAGTCCCTGACAGAGCATTTTGTTGGTGTAAGGTCTGTGCCTGTAAACCAGTGGTAAACTGTGGACTGCACTGGATTCTAGGGGTGCCTGGTAGGCATGCAGTGCTCTCAGGGAAAGACCTTTGCTGGCTATGAACAGAACATCCTCTGAGTTCCCAAAGCAGAGATGGGAATGTCAAGATCTCTAACTGTTCTCAGGATGCCTAGGACTGAGAATGACTTGAACTTAGGGACTATATGGGCACCTAATAGGGCTGTTAGGGAGCTAGGGTAAATCAGGGTAAGTCCAGTCATCCTGTTGTGTGTGTGTGTATGTGGTGTTGTGTGTGGGGGGTTAAGAACATGGAAATTAATCCAGCAGGTGTGGCGGTACATGATTATAATGCCAACTATTCTAGTGATACAGGCAGGAGGATTGCAAGTTCAAGACCAGTTTGGGTATCTTAGAAAGACCCTGTCTCCAACACACACACACACACACACGCACACACACACACACACACACATAATTAATAAACAGTAGAAAGGTCTGGGGATCTTGGGATGTAGCTCAGTGCAAATGCCCTGGGTACAACCTCCCATAGCGAAAACAAGGAAGAAAGTCAGACAACAAACAGCCTGTGGTCTGGGGAGTTGATCCTCCTATTGGAATCTTTTTCAGTATAGGAGTGGGAGTGTAAAGAATTGGGGCTTTCAAATGATTTGTAAGAATATCAAACCATTCTTCCACTTAGACTGCATCTAAAGCCATAGAGTACAGTAGAAAATGAAAATATTGAAATTACATGTGCAAAAAAATGAAAATCACTTTGATCTCAATCCTCTAGATATTTTATCAAAAACATTGGAAGATGCCCAGTTCACTTCTTCACGTCACTTGCTCATCACAAGAAGTAACAGTAGTTTTAATTAACAAAATTATAGATTGTGGCTATCTACAAAATAGGAACAGAGGTGAGGGTTGCAGGAAGATTGGTTGATGAAGGTGGAAGCACTGTTAATTGTATCTTCTCAGTGAACAAAATAACTACCAGATTAACCAAAATTTGTGGTCATAAAAGAACACAAAACAGAATACTACCTTTCTTTGTATGGTTTTTGAAATGATAAAAATACATAGGTAAGCATGCAATACTTAGGATGATTTTTTTCTCATTCCATGTTTGCAGTACATATTGTAGACATTCATCTTAAGGAGTAGGTACATGTATTTAATGTATCTTAATTCTTTTTATACCTCTGTCCCTCTCCTCCCTCTCCCCTCCCTCCATCTCCAGATCCCTTTCATATTTGCAAGAGATGTATCTCCCAGTTTCCTATTGTCTTTTATTTTTAAAAAATTATTTACAGCCAGGTGCAGTGGCACACGCCTTTAATCCCAGCACTCGGGAGGCTGAGGTAGGAGGAGTGTTGTGAGTTTGAGGATGGCTTGGGCTACGACGTGAGCACAAGGCCGGCCTGAACTATGTAGTGTGACCCTGCCTTAAAAACCTAGGACTGGGAGTTTGGCTCAGTAGCTTAAGCGCCTGTCTGTTAGGCGCGAGGTTATGAGCTTGATTGCTGGTGCTGCAAAACAAACAAACAAACATATATATACATACATACATATATATATATATATATATATTTATACTTTGGGTTTCCCATATAGGAGAAGTTATGTGATATTTAGACTGTTGTGTCTGATTTCGCTTAATGTTATAGTCTCGTGGTGGATGATCTTTTATTTTTTTAAAAAAAATAAGTGCTGTTGAGGATGTGGAAAAATCAGAAGCCTAACGAACTGCTGGTAGGAATGTAAAATGATACGGCAACTGTGGAAAACATTTTGGCAGATTTTCAATACTTAAATGTAGACTCGCTATATCATTTAGCAATTGTTTTCTCAGGTAGGTAGACAAAAGAACTGAAAGAGATGTTTGTGCACTGATTCTCATAGCAGCATCACTCACAATAGCCAAGAGAGAAACCATCCAAATGTCCATTGACAGATGAATGGGTAAACAAAACGTGCTACACAAATTGTACATAAAATGAAATATTTAGCTTTGTACAAAAAGGGAATTATGACAGTGCTTCAACCTGGGCAAATCTTGAAACCATTGTAGTAAATTCAGCCTTAACAAAGGGACAAATAGTGTATAACTTTTATGAAAGACCTAAAACAGTCAAATTTCTAAGGACAGAAAATTGAACGGTAGTTGTCAGGGACTGGGAAGGGAGTTATAATTTAATGGGTATATAGTTTCAATTTGATAAAATAAAAAAGATCTAGAAATGGATAATGTGAATGTAATGTCTCTAAAGTGCACAGTCAAAAATGGCCAAAATGAAAAAAATTTATATATATGATATAATAGATTCTTAATGCACAACAACTTGTGTGTACATGTGTACATGTATGTTCATATGTGTGTACATGTGTGTGAGCATATAGAGTCCTTTTGATGCATGGGTAAATCATCTGTTTTCCTAGGTGTGAAAGGAGTGTCATTTTTTCCCCTCCAAACCTTTTCAACAGAGGAAAATTACCAGCAATAGAGGAGACTTGGCAGTTTAGATCCAAGCCCACTTCCCTCTGGTTTAAAGAACATTTATGGTTGAAATGGTAAATCTGTAGTTTAAAAGAGAATGAAAGGGGGAGACAGGTTTAAAAAGAAGAAAAATACTGTGAAACTTCAAAGTGCTTACACTTGTGGTCAAATAAAACAAGTTTCTTTTGCTTTTCTTTCTTTCTTTCTTTCTTTTTTTTAAATTTGGTACATAAACTTGTCATAAGCAAAGCACTCAAAAGGAAAATTCCCAAGCAGCAGTGCTGGGTTTAGGGTCATTTGTCAAATTAATCATGATGTATTTTCTTGCCTTGAATGTGTCAGCTGGAATATGTAAAATTCCATCCCTGGAAGAGACTCCAAGTGAACAATTCCCAACAAACAATTGTTCACTCTATGAGAGTGAAAACTTCCAAGACTTTTCATTTCTGTCTATTTGAATTTTCCATGGTCTTCCAGCTGGGGAGATGCAGTCAAATCAAAGAAGAAGGATTGAACCTTTATACAGAGTTCTGAAGCCAACACGCTGTTGGCCTTGACCAAGATTCTAATCAGAAGGCAAAGCTGGGTTTGGTACAAGAGAATCACTTTAGCGGGAATGGAAAAGAAAAAAAAGTCAGGCCTCATAAATATTTGACACAGACTCTAAGAAAGAATCCAATGCTTAATTCAGTCTCTTTTCTAGTACTGCATCTTAAATAAGTGGATGAGATTTTAGCTCTTAGTCATGTAATATTTGACAAAATAATGCATTTAATATTCAAATGCTGGATAAGTTTAGTGAATGTTGAAATTGGATATCAATTTGAACATTACATCATTCTTAAAATATTAAATTTTATAATTCTGAAATGTTGTGTTCACTTCACTTAAAACATGCCAATATTCTATTTGATTCAATAAACAATGTAGCCACCTTACCCATGTTTGTCCACAGGAAAAAGTGAATGTGGTTATAAACCTATTTCTTCAGTTTCTAGGTGTTATCAGCTATTCATTCTCCAGTTCTTCCAAATTTGGTCCTAATATTAATGGGATGGGGCCAAATGTTTCTAAACTTGACAAATAGGAAGCTAGGAATTCTCTCTCTCTCTCTCTCTCTCTCTCTCTCTCTCTCTGTCTGTCTCATTCTCATGGCTCTGGTGACTAAATCCAGGGCCTTCTAATGGAACTACAACCTCATGTTTTTTATTTTTTATTTTTGTACAGGGTCTTAGTAAGTCAGTACATTGCCCAAACTGAGTTTATATTTAGTTTGGGCAATCCTCCTGCCTCAGCCTCTCAGAGTGCTGAGGTTACAGGAATACACCACCATGCCCCACTAGAAATTTTCCAGTTTGTTTGGATTAGTAAATATACAATATACAACCAACTCAGACAATAATTTTTTTCACAAAATGTATTTTTCTTAATTTATCATGTTAATTTTCTCTATTCTTCCCTTCTTTGAATATGAGTAAGTAGTCTATTGGAAAAAGGTATTTCCCTATTGCAGGAAAGAATCACACCATCTAATTTTTTGGCAGTGATTTAAAATCTAGACATTCCCTACATTCTGCAAATAGAATTACTACAATTTTCAGAACAAGGTAGGGATGACTACTCTTGCCACTCTTATTCACCATATTTCTTGAAATTTTAGTTACAGTAATTAGGCAAGAGAAAAAATAAAAGGAATATAAATAGGAAAGGATGAAGTCAAATTGTCTTTGTGGATAATATGATTCTATATTTAAAAGATACTAAACACTCTACCAAAAGACTTTTAGAACTGGTAAAGGAATTCAGCAGTACAGCAGAATATAAGATCAACATTTTAAAAAAATCAATAGTTTTACTCTACATCAATAATGGACTAGCTCAGGAAAAAAAAAACACATAGCTTCCATTAAAATAAAATACCTAGGGATTAATCTAACCTCAGAGGTGAAAATCCTCTACAATGAAAATTTCAGAACACTGAATAAAGAAATTAGATACCAGAAGATAGAAAGACCTCTCGTGTGGCAGAACCAACATGGTCGAAAGATTGTATTACCAAAAACGATCTACAGATTCAATGCACTTCACATTAGAATACCAATGACATTCTTCATGAAGCTAGAAAAATATTAAACTTCATACAGAAGTAGAAAAGACCTGAAATAGCCAAAAAAAAAAAAAAAAGCAAGGCATCAGTATACCTGATTTCAAATTATACTACAAAGCTATAATAAGAAAAGCCCATGGCAGTGGCACAATAAGACATTTAGACCAGTGGAACCAAATAGTGGACACAGAAACAAACCCACACAACTACACTGTCTGATTCTAGACAAAGGAGCCAAAAATGTATGGTGGAGAAAAAACAACCTCTTTCACAAATGATTCTAGAGCTGGGAGTGGCGGCACACATCTTTAATCCCAGCACTCGGGAGGCTGAGGCAGGAGGATCATTGTGAGTTTGAGACCAGCTTGGGCTACAAAGTGAGCTCAGGCCCAGCCTGAACTGCATAGTGAGACCCTGTCTCAAAAAAATAGGGCTTGGGCTTTAGCCCAGTGGCTTAAGTGCCTGCCTGGCAGGTGCGAGGTATGAGTTTGATCCCCAGTACCAAAAAACAGAACAAAACAAACGAACAAACAAACAAAACAAATTATGCTAGAAAAACTGGATAGTTCACTTGTAGAAGACTGAAACTAGATCCCTCTTTCTCACCCCGTATACAAACCATTACAAAATGGATCAAAGATCAAGGTATAAGTGCTGAAACTTTAAAATGGGAGATTCCAATAGGATAGGAAATAACAGCAAAAGTTAACAAATGGACCTATATTAAATTAGAATGTTTCTGTACAGCAAGGGAAAGAACTAACAGAGTAAAGAGGTAGCCTATAGAATGGGAGACGATCTTTACCAGCTACTCTTCTGACATAGAATGAATATCTTGAATATATAAAAAACTAAAAAACAAAACAAAACAAAAACAACAACAAAAAAAACCTCCCCAAAACAAAATTAAACAGCCCAGCCAATAAATAGGCAAATAAATATATTGAGCAGACACTTCTTCTTTTTTTTTTTTTTTTCTGGGGATTGAACTCACAATCTCACACTTACCAGGTGAGCAGGCACTTCTTAAAAGATGTACAAATGACCAAGAAGTATATGAAAAAATGTTCATCTTTAACCATTAGGGAAACAAAAATCAATACTACACAGAAATTCCATCTCAACTTAGTCAAATAGCTATCATCAACGATGCAAAAGATAATAAATTCTGGTAAGGATGCAAGGGAAAAGAAACCTTTCTATACTACTGTTGGAAATGTAAATTAGTATAGAGATGAATATAAAGATTCTTCAAAAAATTAAAAACAGAATTACCGTTTGAATTAGCTATCACATTCCTTGGTGTATACTGAAAGCAGTTAATGCCTGCATACCATAGAGATACCACAAGCCACATAGACAAGATATGGCATCAAGATATAGGTACCCATCAACCAATGAATGGATAAAGAAATGTATATATACACAATGCAATATTATTCAGTCAAACAGGACGAATCAAATTCTATCATATGCAACAATGGATGGGACCGGGGATTTAGCTGAGCTGCACAAGCGCCTGCCTGGCAAGTACAAGGTCATGAGTTTGATCCCCGGTAACCCCCACCAAAAAAAAAGAATGGATGGACTTGGAGACCGTCATGTTGAGCAAAATAAGCCAGACCCAGATGAATGTCACATGTTCTCCTTAAGAGGTTAGAATCTAAAAGCAATGGTGAGAAAGTAGAAGGGAGACTATTATTAGGCAAGATGAAGGGAGTAAGAGGGAGGGGAATACGGTGAGAGCAGATGTGAGGAAATGGTCATGAGCAAAGTCTATGCATTAAAATCCTGTCAAAAGGCCCAGGGAAAAGCCAGGCGTGGTGGCGCACGCCTTTAATCCCAGCACTCGGGAGGCTGAGGTAGGAGGAGCGTTGTGAGTTGGAGGCCCGTTTGGGCTACAACGCAAGCACAAGGCTGCCCTGGGCTACATAGTGCGACCGTGTCTCAAAAAACTAGGGCAGGGAGTTTGGCTCAGTGGTTTAAGCACCTGTTTTAAACCACAAGGTTTAAGGCGCGAGGTTGTGAGTTCAATCCCCGGTGCCACACACACACACACACAAAAAGCCCAGGGATATAGCTCAGTGGCACAAGTGCCTTCCTGGCAAGCACAAGGTCCTGAGTTAGAGTCCTGGTACCAAAATAAACAAACACCCTATCAAAAATGGGAAACTGAGCCGGGCGTGGTGGAGCACGCCTTTAATCCCAGCACTCGGGAGGCTGAGGTAGGCGGAGCGTTGTGAGTTCGAGGCCGGCTTGGGCTACAACGCGAGCACAAGGCCGGCCTGAGCTACATAGTGCGACCCTGCCTCAAAAAACCAGGGCTGGGAGTTTGGCTCAGTGCCTTAAACGCCTGCCCTGGCAGGCGCGAGGTTGTGAGTTCAATTCCCGGTGCCGCAAAAAAAAAAAAAAAAAAAAAAAAGGGAAACTGGGGGGAGGGCAGGGCAAGGGTGATTAGAGGGTAAAAATGATCATGATATGTTATGTGCATGTACTAATCTGCCCAAATGAAACTTAATCTGCATAATCAATTTTTAAGAGTGGGGGGAAATGAATTAATAAAATTTAATCTAAGTAACTACTTGATGGACTAGATTAAAACCAAATGAATTCACCGGGGAGACAAGTAATCACAGGAACAAAACATTGATCCTGGCACATTAGCTGTTGCCTTTTGTGTTCATAGGAGCATGGGGAGTATAGAAAAGACTGCACTTGTTGACAAAAATCACTAGTCACCCAAAACCAGATTTTTGTCTTGGATTGTTTTGGGAGAACTTCGCCAAACAATTTAGAAAAGATGATAACTTGGACATTTGCCTGTAACTCTCATAACCCCTCCTAGATGGAGCTAAATATTAGCCCCAGAACACTCATGGTGCATGGTGCTCTGAAGCTTAGTCTCACTGCTTGACTGAATCTACTTCAACCCCCTGTCACCTGAATTTTGAAAGCTATGAGCTGGGTGTGGTGGCGCACACCTGTAATCCCAGCACTAGGGAGGCTGAGGCAGGAGGATTGCTGCAAATTCGAGACCAACCTAGGCTACAAAATGAGTTCAGGGCCAGCCTGAACTGCATAGCAAGACCCTGTCTCAAAAATACAAATAAATAATACAATAATAGAAAGCTACATGTGCTCTGATGTTTCAATTATGTGAATCACATTAAATAATACAAGATAGCCAGCTGTGGGACTCAGGGGAGAAGAGCATTTTGAAATAATCTAAAAAAGAGTATGCTTTTTTAATTATAAGAACATTGGGGGAATAAGGAGATTTTCCACAACTAATTTGACCAAAATGGAAAAAAGATTTGGAAAAATAGACTTATTGGAAAATATTGATAGAATGATGTCTAGATATTAAGTCAAGCAGTGGTTCCCTACGTGTCTAGCCCAGTTGAGTCTATAAAACACACTGACTTACCTATTCATTGGTGAAATTCTTTCTGACTGTTCAGTATGTGCCAAGCATATAGGAGGATACTAGACAACACTGATGTTCAAGGGAAATGAAGAAAGAGTGTCCCCCGACCCTGCTAGGCGTTTCATTCTCAGACATGACCCAAATAACGTGTTCCATTCTGATCTCTCTCCCACATTTTCTTACAAGGAGGCGACTGTGACTCAGAATGTTTTTGAAGTGTTTCACTGCACTATCCTTTTTGCAATCGATGGCAGTAGAACAATCCCCTTGCACAATGGAGTCATACACGCCAATGACACAATGAGTGCCTTATAATGACTCCTTCTTTTGAAATCCACTGAGAAAAGCAAACTTTTTGCCTCTAGAGACACAGTGACATCATGGTGTAAGAGCTTATTCCAGCAACGACCATCAGATATGAAACTGAGACTTAGCTTCCTTTGTATTTGCAGCACCTTGCTCCGCTCTGCCTTGAAAACTCATGCTTCATCTAAGCCTTCTGCGTGGGGCATCGGAAGCGAGCTCGGAAGCAGCCTCAGCAGAGACTCGGAAGTATTCCCGGAGCAGTGATCCATGTTGCTCAAAGTAAACTTTGCCACCGTGTATAAACACAAACTGCCTAAGATACTTTCATTTTATTTAGTTTGGAAGTTACTCAAGCAGAGTTCAGCATTAAGAAACTGGATACTATCTTGGCTATTGGTGATGGGCCATGAAAAATAAATTAAGCCCTTTAATAGTAAGCAATAAAAAACCCAGGAACTGTCCAGAGGGAAAAAGGACCAAGAAAAGTTTTCTAATACATTTTTCTGTAATTAATTGAATATTTTAAGAATTCAGTCAATATAATTTTGTCATAAAAGTAAAGCAGTAATAAAAAGTAAATGCAGACTACTTCATTGTTAGGAATTTTTTTAAAGAAAATAGAGACTCTGCCAATTTATCCCTCAACAACTTTCCAATTTTATAAAGTATTGAAATGATATATGCTATTTAAAAATAGTAGGAATCCATTGAATTGGTAAGATGCCAGATTTGATATATTCATGACTTTGCTTTGTTAGGAATAAAATTCTATAAACTGTTTATTAGAATTAGGACTTTGAATCCCAGCACTCAGGAGGCTGAGGTAGGAGGAGGGTTGTGAGTTCGAGGCCGGCTTGGGCTACAACATGAGTGCAAGGCCGGCCTGAGCTACACAGTGCGACCCTGCCTCAAAAAAAACCAGGGCTGGGAGTTTGGCTCAGTGACTTAAGTGCCTGTCTGACAGGCGCGAGGTTGTGAGTTCAATCCCCAGCGCCACAAAAAAAAAGAAAAAAAAAAAAAAAAGAATTAGGACTTTGGGTAATTAGATAAATTGAGGATGCAGACAGTAGTTTTCTACCAACTGGAGGGGAACCGTTGGCTAAAGAATTTTTGTTGACTAAGATCTTCCCTCAGCACACAATACCATTGCAACAATCTTCAGAAACTGAGAAGAAACCGTCTCCCCACTTACAGATTCTCCATGAAGGGGGATTTAGGTAAATAAGAGAGAAGCGTTACTCTTTAGCTTCTTTGAGGTTTGTGGCTACATCAGGTCGGTACTGTGGCTTAACTTCACTGTTGCACTATGAGAGGCACATACTATCACAGGCCTCTGCTTCATAGCTACTCAAACTCTGAATGTGTGTGCACACACCATGCTCTTCAGAGAGAGAGGATGCCCCAGGACTTCTTCCTTCTGCTGGGAACTAGAGCATCACTAGCTCAGATTAGAAAACTCAGACAGAAATAGCCATGGACAGGACACAGTTCATGGTAGTTGTCTGCCTGCTGCCTCTTTTTTTCTCTCTCGGAATTTTTGGGTTTGTTTATTTGCTTTCAGATATCATTGGTAAGCATCTCAATATATGTTTACTAGATAGTGTAAGATGTTAAAAGAACAGAAGGTAACAAGACTTTTAAGTGGTACAGAAACTTTCACTGGGCCCCTGTTACACGCAACCCACCAGGCAAGTCAGACGGGGGGTATAAGATTAAGGAGGCACCATCTCTCCCTCTTGCAGCTTAGAGTCTAAATAGCTGAGATCAGCACAGAGTGTTTCAGTCATATGAATTTGCTGAACAGTATTTCATTGCTGAGCTTGTGATCATGACTGTGAAAAAACAAATTATCCTCCCATAGAAACAAATTAAATAATGAAGCCCAAATTGGATTTACCATTTTCTGTTTCTAATGTACTTCGTAAGGACATTTGTTTAGTAAACTAAATTTTTGTTTTATACAACATTAAAAAAGCCAAATTACCTTTCTTTTTATTTCTTTTTAATACAGTTATAGTTCAATGAAATTACCTAAGTTAAGGACCTTGATTTGTTATTTTTTAACCTTGTAGGAATTTTTAGAAGTACAATCATCCTATTTCCATTGGAATATAATTTTATGTAATAGTTTTTATAAATCAGATATATCCACAGTTCAGTATCAAAAGGTGGCTAAAATTAATAAGTCTCTTGAAATATCAATAGATTCAAGGAAACATTTAAAAAAATACTCTGTGAACACAAGACTTTGTATATATTTTCCCCAGTGATCAAGGGGTATGAGTTAAGATGAAATAAGAAAGTTCCATTAATTTTTAATGGAAAATTAAGTACTTAGAAAATTAAGTACTATAAAAATTAAGTACTTAGAAAGAAATATAGGGGACTGGCATTTAGCACAGTGGCACAGCACCTGCCTTGCAGGTGTAAGGTCCTGAACTTGATTTCCATACCAGTGATAATGATAATAATAAAATAATAGAAAATAAAAAGAAATGTAAACTGAAAATATCATTTTTTAATTAAAAGAAACATGGTAATTCTGCTCCTGGACTAAAAAAATATTGACTCTACAGAAAAAAGATTTTTAATCCATTACTCCAAGATACTTAGATCGCCTAGCAACCTTCCCACCTCCTCCCATACCATCTTTAAATAGACTTTTTTTTTGGTCTTTTTGAGACAAGGTCTTGCTATGCAGTTCAGGTTGTCCTTTGTAGTCCAGGCTGGACTTGAACTTGAAATGATCCTCTTGCCTCAGCCTCCTGAGTGCTGGGGTTACAGGCGTGTATCACCAAGACTGGTTTAAATAAGTATTTAATTTAATTTTTAAAAAATTGTAAAATAGCCATTTCAAAGTAAAAAAATGTTTGGGGAAACCAGTTTTTAGATTAAATTTCCTGGTCAAATGAACACTCTGGTGGCCTGTGAGAAAATTCAGCCCACAAGACAGGACCAAGTCCTGAAGGGTAATAGGTGGGAAATGAATTTTGAAAGCAAGAATCATGCTGACCTCTTACTAGTAGGCTTCCTCCCCTTTCTTGCCTTGTTTCTCCCTTAACTGATGTACTGACCTGTGGGCTGATATTTAGTTTCTGTATCATGGGAGAGTCTATGTTTTAAAAAGAAAAACAGAATTCAATATTTAGTATATGGGGTAAAAATTTATCACAGGAAGGTTGTATTTTTGTGTATTTTACTTTTTAGTAAGTTAATTCCTTCAATCAGCTGTATCATCAGTACCCCAACTTTA
Source organism: Dasyprocta punctata (assembly GCA_004363535.1). Lineage (NCBI taxonomy): Eukaryota > Metazoa > Chordata > Mammalia > Rodentia > Dasyproctidae > Dasyprocta > Dasyprocta punctata. The sequence continues at coordinate 103,392 of RJWM01001992.1, read as the reverse complement.
GAAGGATTACTTTTACAAATACATGAAGCTTTGTGATACTTCATAGTTAAACTCGACAAAATTAGATTTCCTTTCACCAAGTGTATTAATTAGGGTTCTCTGGAGAAAAAGAATCAACGTGGAAAGGGATGGCCCATGTAATTATGGATGCCGAGAAGTCCCGAGATCCTGAATCAGGAGAGCAGATGTTGTAGTCTGAATTTCAAAGCCAGGCGAGTTGATAGTCCTCTTTCATTCAGCTCACAAGGCGGCAGGCTCAAGACCTGAAAAGAGTTGATGTTTTTGTCTGAGTCAGGGAGACCTGATATCCCAGCTCCAAAGCAGGAGGGATTACCTCTTACTTGAGGATGGGTCGGTGTTTTTGCTCTAGCAGGGCCTTCAGTTGACTGGCGGAGGCTCACCTACACAGTCTTCACTCATTCTACTACTTCAGCAGGAACTGCTCCAGAAAGATCCTCACAGTGACACCCAGAATGATGTCAGGTCAAGTGTCTGGGAACCCCGTGGCCAGTCAAGTTGACACATTTAAATTAACCATCACACTAGCTGAGATTCAATTGTATAATTAAGTGACTGCTGATAAATGGACATGCGAAGAATTCCATTTCTACTATAAATCCAAGTACAGTGGCTGTAGAACATTTGGAGACAGGTGCTATGATTTGAATGTGTCCCTTAAAAGTTTGTGTGTTGGAAACTTAAGCCTCAAATTTATATGTTGTTAGGATTGGGAGGTAGGGTCTTTGAGAAATAATGGAGATATTTAGGGTTACATGGGGTCACCTGAGTGGGGTCCCATGATGGGATCAGTGGTTTTATAAGAAGAGGAAGAGAAACCTGAGTTGGCCTACTCCCCGGTTCTCTCACCAGGTGATGCCTTCTGCCAGGTTATGATGTAGCAAAACAGTCCTTATCTGTTGGACTGTCTACCCACTGTTCACATTCACCCAACATAGAAATGGGACGAGGCATGACGGCCATTTTTCTAAACAATCAGGAGGTACTTTTCAATTTCACCTTTATTTTTCTTTTAAGAAAAAAATTATTTTAAAGCCAGGCATGGTGGTGCACACCTGTAACCTTAGCACTTGGGAAGCTGAGGCAGAAGGATTGCTCTGAGTTCAAGACCAGCTTCAACTACATAGTGAGACTGTCAAAACAAAATTAATGTAAGCTCTATTTAATTAGTCACCACTCTTCAGAAACTGAAGCCCTGTGTAAATCCAGAGGTCTGTGGATGAGGAGGCGGATTCATAGGGATTATATCACTTGGTTAGAAAGTAGCCAGACCACTCCCCTCTAGGCTTTTAACCATTTAGGGTAGTACATGATTTGAACACTAGAGTCTTATGAAAAGTGAAAAGAGGGCCAGGACCGGGGTTAGAGAGAACAATGGCTGCAGCAACAAACAAGCCCAGTTTAGGAAGCAGCACCATACCCGGGCCTCCAGCAGACTGGGAACAGTCAGACCCAAGCCTCTCCCCGTGAGTCAGTGCCATTCGTGGACCAGGGTTAGAGAAAACAATGCCTGCAGCACCAAAAAGCTCAGGCTGGGAACCAGAGCTACGCATAGGCCCAGGCATGGTCTGGCAAACAAGAAGTACCATCCCCCACCCCCCACCCCCGTAGCAACCAGCTTATCTGGAGAAACAGAGGCTGTAATGATAGCTATCAAGGTGAAATGCAAGGCGTATGCCTGTGGTGCTTTGATGTTTCATTAACATTGCAGGTCTGGGGCCAGTGGTTTGATCATAGGTTCAGAAGATATCACTAAGCAGTGTGTCATCTAGGGGATCCCCTTCTGATGGTTGCAGCCTTTGTTAATTCCCTATGGTCTTGTTTTGAGGTCCTATATTGTTTCCATTGTTTTGTTGGGTTGGGTTTTATTCTCATTTGTTTTGTTTGATTGTGTTAAATTCCATGGCAGAAGCTGGGTGTGGTGGCGCACGCCTTTAATCCCAGCACTTGGGAGGCTGAGGTAGGCGGAGCGTTGTGAGTTCAAGGCCGGCTTGGGCTACAATGTGAGCGCAAGGCTGGCCTGAGCTACATAGTGTGACCCTGCCTCAAAAACCTAGGGCTGGGAGTTTGGTTCAGTGGCTTAAGCGCCTGCCCTGGCAGGGTGAGGTTGTGAGTTCAAAAATTCCCTGGCAGGAGAAGTTATTTCAAGGAGAGCAAGAAATGTTATGGTAGCAATTTTGGATTTACTATGGGCTTGTTTTGAAGTCCTTTATCACATTCATTGTTTGTTTTTATTGTTTCTATTTTATTCTGTTCTGTTTGATTTTTACTTTGCCCGAAGTTATCTGCAGCTATTTTGAAGCCATCAATAGGCATTATGGGAACAACTGTTGATTCCATAATGTTGTGAAGATCTGTATCTCTTACACTGGTTTGTTTTGATTAGTTTTATTCTGTTATATATGCTTTAAAGTAAAAATAAAAGAAAGAAAAGAAGGCCAGGGATATAGCTCAGTAGCACAAGTGCCCGCCTGATAAACACGAGGTCCTGAGTTTGATTCCTGGTACCCTCCACCCAAAAAAATGTGAAAAAAGGGCCAGAGATATAGCTCAGTGGCACAACACCTGCCTGGCAAGTGTAACGTCATGAGTTCAATTTCCAGTACCAAAAAGAAAAAAAAAAAGTGAAAAGGTACATAAAATGTAAATGAAGTGGGGAAAGAATAAAAAATGTACACTTTTGGAGAACTTGGTGCCTCCAAATTGTATGTGAATTATTGTGATTACTAAATAATTGTTATCTACAATTACAGTGTTTTTTTAATATATATGCAGTTAAGCCGGGCGTGGTGGCACACGCCTTTAATCCCAGCACTCGGGAGGCTGAGGTAGGTGGAGCGTTGTGAGTTCGAGGCCGGCTTGGGCTACAACGCGAGCGCAAGGCCGGCCTGAGCTACATAGTGCGACCCTGCCTCAAAAAACCAGGGCTGGGAGTTTGGCTCAGTGGCTTAAGCACCTGCCCTGGAAGGCGCAAGGCTATGAGTTCAATCCCCGGTGCCGCAAAAAAAAAAAAAAAAAAAAAAAAAAAAAAAAAAAAAAAAAAAAAAAAAAAAAAAAAAAAAAAAAAAAAAAAAAAATATATATATATATATATATATATATATATATGCAGTTAAAGTGAGCACAGTCGTACTGTTTAAAAAAGATGACACTTAATGATCATTTGGCTAAACCTCTGTGCTTCCCATTGGAGTTACCTAAAGTCAAGAGAAGTCAAGAAATTTGACAAACGGCAGTCAGTGAAAGACAAGTTACTAGCATAATGTAATATTCTAGGCAGGATTTATATTCATCACTGCATTTATCTCATAATATATTTCAAATGCTTTTTTGAAGGACATGTTGCAAGTTCAAGGTGTTTTTATTTATTTGTTTATTTATTTATTTTTGGTACCGGGGATTGAACTCACGATCTCACACTTCTCACAGTCGTTTTTAAAAAGCCACTGACTGGTGGAAAGGAACTGGCACTGAAAGCAAATCATTTCTGCACTGTATACCACAAAAGGATTCCCTAGCCAGGGAGAGCAAGATGCAAGGAAGGCAATTATGAAAAAAAAGACAGTGATGGGTTGCTGAGGAAGGTCTCTGCACCCTAGTCCTTGAGAATCAGCAAAACCTTTCACAGACCTAACACCAAAGGAAGTTGGAAAAGATTATATATATACATATGTATACATATATATGTGTGTATATGTCAATACGTACTAGACAACTATACTGCTAATCTCTATTAGTTTATCAAAAAGAACAATTTGTGTTTTCATTGTTTGATCATTTTTATGCCTAAATCTTGTAACCTGAGCAATTACTTTCAAGATAACAATATGCATATATCGTTAATATAGTGTTGATTTCCTATTTTTTAAAATTCTGCATTGTTTTTATTGTTTTATGCTTTTAAAATTAAAAAATTACTGTATGGAAAGACAAAAAAAGAAGAGGAGGAGGAGGAGAAAGAAGGAAGTTGGAGCTGATTTTCTGGAGTATGCCCCAAGAACAGGAGAGATTCTGAAGAGGAAAAATATGGCTATGTATTAGGTCTTGGTTATTTAAGTTTTAGCATCACAAAATCTTAGGCCCCAGTAGGTAGAAAAAGCAGAAAAATCACTGCGTGCCAAGAATAGTAGGGAAGTGGCAGAGGAACTGAAGGGGACATCACAGGATTGGATTTGTGGCCAGGAAAGTCCATGCTGATGGGCAGTGCAGTGTCCACTGAGTGTAGTTACCTTGCAGAACCAACTAAGCCACCCCAGAACTCACACATGACATCACAGACAAGAAAAGTACCTGAACTGACTGAAAGAAGGCTTAAGTCAATGTTTAATTGTATTATGAAGTTTATTTTCTTGCCCACTGAGTCTCCGGCCTGATACAAAAAGCCGTTGTTACATTCCTTTCAGTTTTTCAAAGGCAACCCAGACACTGGAGACCTCTATAATAATAGTCTACGGTAATTTTTTCTCCTGTATGAGATCACTCACACCCTCTGCCTGAGAATTCTGATCATGAGCAACTCCAGTGACCATCACTGGATGATGCTTCTCTGTGGGTTATTTTACCTGGAAGAGAAGAAAGGAACTGGTCGCCTAATCATTCAGAATGTTAAGTTGAAAGTCGTAGTATTGCATGTAGAGGAGTTTGTTCGGATGGGACAGTAAAAGGTGGAAGTTTGGGACATTGTCTCTTTTGCCTGTTCCCGCCAAGCTATCTTTGGTGAGAGGATGAAAACTGTGGCTCAGTGTCTGTTACTTTCTTATCTCATGTCACACTGTAGTTTCCAGAATGAAGAAGTCTTGCTGAAAAGTGGGCTGATGAGGAATTAATTGTCTGAAACACATGCATGGCAAAATTTGAGTCTCGTGCTTGCATGTGTGTGTGGGGGGGGAGGAGGAGGAGAAATGGTTTTGGAAATTGAACCCAGGGCCTTTGCACTGAGCTATATTGTCTTAAGTTACTTTCTTGTTGCTGGGACAAAATACTCATCACCCACAAGTGAAAGGAGGAAAGGTTTGTTGTAGCTCACAGTTGGTAGAGGTTTCTGCCCCTGGTTAGCTGGTTGTGAGGCAGCCTGGCATGACAGAGGAGAAATAGTCCATGGCAGGGCAGGCAGAAGGCAGTAAGTCTTTCTCCTTTCCCTTTTTATTCCATCCAGGCTAAAAGTGTATTGGGTGGTGCCACCCACACCCAGAGTGGGTCTTCCCATTATCTATACCCAAAACTATGCTAAACCAATCAGCAGGTTAATCCAGTTACCACACACCTATGATCCAATATTACACACTCATGTTCCAGTAATGCCCAAAAACCCTACCTAGGAGTACATGAGACTTTGAAGGACATTTCAGATATAAACCATAACATACACTTCTAGTACTGTGCTTAAAACATTTTTATAATTTTAAGCAATTGAACACAGATTTGTGCTAAATTTCCCAGACTGAGGCTAAACTTGTAATCTTCCTGCCTCAGTCTCCCAGAGTCCTGAGATTACTACCATGCACCACTATGCTTGGCATAGAGCTTCTTCTAAAGGTTATGTAGAACTTTCTTAGAAAAGGTGAGAAAATATCTACTCCAACCAGTAACAAGAAAATTTCCCGGGTGTGGTGGTGCACACCTTTTATCCCAGCACTTGGGAGGCTGAGGTAGGAGGAGCATTGTGAGTTCAAGGCCGGCTTGGGCTACAACGCGGGTGCAAGGCCAACCTGAGCTACATAGTGCGACCCTGCCTCAAAAATCTAGGGTCGAGAGTTTGGCCCAGTGTCTTAAGTGCCTGTCTGACAGGCACAAGGTTGTTCTGAGGTTGATCCCCGGTGCCGCAAAAAAAAAGAAAATTTCCCTCGTCTCCTATTTTCTGTTAGGTAAGTTGTCTTCTGTCATTCTCAAAATGTTTTGGGGTGGGGGGGTGCATCAATGAAGCACACAACCTGTGGAGAATTGGGAAGAGCTTTTCTTTCAAAGCCATGTAGCCCACACTCCGAACAATTTTCATTGCAAGTGATGATTTTCTAGCTAAGGGTATAGAGAGGAAAGTGGGTTGAATAAATATAATTGTGCTTCTGGCTTGAGATATTTCAGCATATGGTCTTATTTTTGTTTTTCTTTATTTTTTTAATAAAACAACCTTACATTTACTGACCTCAAGTCAAAACATAAGGGTAGTCAAAATAATATGAACAAATGTTTTACAAATCCTCCCAGGGCAAACCACTTAATAGCTTGCCTTTTTTTTTTTTTTAACATATTAGCATAATCTCTATTGCCTCACTTCACTGCTGTCTTAATTCATTGATCATTTCTAGCAGGAGACACTTTGTAGCAGAGTAATATTATCTCCTTTCAGCATGATTCAACCCAGTTGTTTTCTAGACTTCGTTTTAGAATGAATTTCTTCCGCATCATCTAATACAAGGTTAATGTACTCATCAAAACCAATTGGGTTTTAACAAGGTTTGGCTCCTCTGAGCACCTAGGTTTTAGTACCTGAAAATGTAAGCTAATTGGGAAAACATAATTCCTGTTTAATGTAGATTTTACTTGTTCACATCCAGTTAATACAATTACCCCCAGTGTTAATTTCAAGTTCTAAATACAGTCTCATGTAATTGGTGACTGTATAGAATCCCATCGCTTCATTTTACACATTCTACTGCAGATAAATGCTCCCTGGACTATTCACATAAATCCTTATAATCCTGGGAATGTGGTCTTAAGTAACTAAACTCTAGCTGGAAAAAAAAAATACTAGTCCTGGTCTTCATCACTTTTTCTACACTCTACTAAACCAAGGTTTGGGTAGTTTCCAGTTTTCCAGCGTCTGGAGGCTTCATCTCTCTATAAGACTTCTGACTTCTCTTGCTTTCCTCACATTTTCGTTGTGGACTATCTCACGGTTTAGCTCTTCCTCTTGCTTGTTCTTGTTCTCTTTTACTCTTTCTGCCTCTTCACCCTGGGAATTAAAGGTATGTGCTCTGTAGTCTCAGTAAGACTGGCTTTTAAGTGAGACCACAGTACAAATAATAAATGAGATGTTAAACAATGTTTGAAGTGGGTGCAGCCATGTTGTATGTTTCAAGGTTGATACTCTTGTGGAGGATGACAAAAGGCAAACGAATCACAGATGGGGTGAAGCAAAAACAAACAAAATAAAGAAAATGAATAGACACAGACTTTAGCATGATTTCCCATTCCTAAATAGGCTCGATACCTCCATGTTTGGTGACTGGTATATTCCCAACTCATGTCTTTGACTTGGTTACAAAAGGAAACAAAAACATTGCTTCAAGAGAGCCACATTGCAGTTTCAATGTACAACCCAACTATTCCACAGTGAGAGTACACTAGCCACCTACCTACATCAAGGTCTGGCTTCTTAGTACACAGAGTGCTTCCTTGATTTCATTCCATGCTGTGGCACTCTATGTTGCTTAATTTCTAAACTCAGCCTATAATAATCATAAAATCAAACGTATAGATAAGGAAACAATGCTCATGAGGTCGACTAACATTCAGTTCACTAGTCAGCTGTGCATGACTGCTGTAAACCAGAGTGGTACTCAAAATAACAAAGATATGAGCGGAATCAAACATTACCTAAAGGTTAAATGTATGTATTGGCTTGTTTTCATAATTTTAGGTTGAAGACATACCATCTTAAAAAAGTTTTTATTTTTGTTGTTGTCATTGTTTTGAGACAGGTTCAAGGCAGGTTGGCCTTGAACTCCCTTATGTAGCCCAGGCTGACCTCAAACTCATGGCGATCCTCCACCTCAGCTTCCTGAGTACTGGGATGACAGGCACTGTCACCATGCCCGGCTTGAAAAAGTTTTGAAATACTGAATATAATTCTTTATCAAAATCTTTTGGCTCAGTAAAGCTCAGTGGTAGAGCTAATGCTCATGACATTAGAATGCATGTTTAGCATGCATGAGGCCCTGACTTCAGCCCTCAGCACCAGTCAGTCCATCAATCAACCAATCATACAACCAGTTATATTTTTAGTTGTTTATTATTATTATTATCATTATCATTATTATTTTGGCAGTACTGAGAACTGAACCCAAGGCCTTCACACTGAGCTATAGCCCCAACACTTCTCATTTTTTAAAATTTTGTGATAGTCTTGCTGAATCATGAAGTTGCCCCAAACTTGTGATCCTCCTGCCTCAGCCTCTCAGAGTGCTAGGATTACAGGGATGCACCACCTGGCCCAATTATGTTTTTAAAAATTGAAAAAAAAACCCTCAGTTTAGGTAATTGGATATTTGCATGGCACCAAATCATCACGAATTGACAAGGGGAAAAGACATCTTGTTAGTGAAAACAGCTGTAGTTGCATCACCTTCACTGAAGAATGAGACTTCACATCTGTGGTAACTATATCTCTGCTGCTGTGACAAAATACATGAGATAATTCAATTCAAAGGAGAAAAGATTTATTTTGCATCATGGTTTCAGAGGTTTCAGTCCATGGCCACTTAGTCTTACAGCATTGGACATGTAGTAGTCAGAACATCATGGCAGAAGTGCATTGTGGAGCAAAACTTCTCACCTGATAGTAGCCAGAGGGAAAGAGAAGGACCCATTGCCCCAATATACTTTCCAGACTACATTTCTAGTGACTTACTTCCTCCAGCTAAGACCCACCTCCTGAAGTTTCTACCACTTTCCAACAATGCCACCAGTTGGCAACCAAGTCTTCCACACATGAGCACTAAACTCTAAGAGCATCACTCAAAAGAGTCTAACAACCAAAATGAGGTCATGTATTATGAAGTAAGCAGCCCACACATGGGCTTACACACATACACACACACATGCACACACACACACACACAGCTAATTACTTCTCTCTCCATTTGTACTAGGTCAATTTACCAAATTCATACAAAAAATTAAAATAACATACTAATAATTTTTTAAGATAAGTAAAATCTGCAGTTCTCATATGAAAAGCCATCCACTGGCAAAAGGAAATAATTTAAGCTAACTTATATCAATTTTCCTTTAGTTGTCCGTATCTTATGAGAAAATAATAAAAACTTGAAGGGGTAATGTTATTTAGTTTTTATGTAAGTCAAAATCAGTATACACTGATTTCTTATTTCTATCAATGTATGATTTTTTTAAAATAGGAGGCTTTAAAAGTGAGAACAATTCTGCTAATCATAAATTATTTGTTGCAATCAACTTTTCCGTGGGACTTAATTTTTTTTTTTTTTTTGAGGCACTGGGGATTGAACTCACAACTTTGCATCTGCCAGACAGACACTCAAGCCATTGAGCCAAACTCCAGGCCCTAGGTTTTTTGAGGCAGGATTGCACTATGTAGCCCAGGTTGGCCTTGCGCTAATGTTGTAGCCCAAGCTGGCCTCGAACTCACAACGCTTCTCCTACTTCAGCCTCCGGGGTGTTGGGATTAAAGGCGTGCACCACCATGGCTGGCTCTCCATGGGAGTTAATTGAAGCATAGAAAATACCTATCAGTATAAAGACAGAGCTAGACCTAGGAACCTGCCAACAACTGTGCCAATTTGCAAATTAATAAAATAATTTATTCCTCATGTCTAATGTTAATCAGACTACTTTGTGATCTGGATATATGTGTAGAGTATGCTAATAAAAATATTTATACTTTATTGCATACATTTGACTTAAATTATCCTGATCCGGTAGTTGAGTAATGATTTATAAAATTTTGAAATTCACTTCCCGCAATAATAAAATGAATTTTATTTATGAATAATGGAAATGACATGACTTTGGGAGTTCTAGGTAATGCCAGATGTGGTGACAAATGCTTATAATCTCAGTACTTTGGGAAACTGAGGCATGAGGATTGCAACTTTGAACCCATCCTGGGAAACTTAATGAGACCTGTCACAAAATTTTTAAAAAGCACGGGGCGTGGTGGGGAGGTGAGTGTAGCTTGGTGTGAAGACCCTGTGCTCAATATCAGTACCCCCAAAAAAACTGGGCAAGAGGTTATGCTTACGTGTCCATATTTTAAATAAATATCTGTTGACTTTATGCAAGTCTTAAATCTCCTTGAGCTTTAATAGTCTCATTTAAATATATGCATGGTTAGACTTAAGGTTTTTCACCTGAGGTCCAAAATCCATGACTCCTCTGAAATTAAAATACTTCGTGTGTATTAGCGTAGAAGCATTTTTCTGAGAAGAGATGGAGTGAATTAAATGTCACGAATCTTTAGAGCATTTCCTATCTGAACGTTTTGTCTATTTTCTTGCTCACTGAGCTGGGCTACTCTTGTGATACCCTTGGACCAAAAGAATGAGACATAAATGCTGTTGTATGATTTAAGTCCTCAAGAAGCCCTGCGATTCTTGCTTTCATTCTCTTGGAATGCTGATACCACCAAGTAAATGAACCTCAGCTCTCCTGGTGGCCCAGTAGACGACCAGCGGCAACCATGAAACATGTGGCTGAGGCTATCTGGATCACTCAGCCTCAGCTAAGCCATCAGGGCCTGAGGCTGCCTAAGTGATCCCAGAAAAGCCAGTAGAAGAATCACCCAGTGGGACCCAGCACAAATTGCAGAACTGTGAGGAAATTAATGGTACAGGCTGAGTCATTCTTACTTACAGTGCTTGGAATCAAAAGTGTTTCTGAGTTCAGATTTGTTTAAATTTTGGATATTTGCATATGCCTTGATATTCTAGGAATGGAGCACAAGTCTATATGCAAAATTTACTGATATTTCATATACATATTGTACACATGCCTGAAGGTAGTTTCACACAATATTTTTAGTGTGTCTGCCTTGAATGGTGACCCATCACATGAACTCAAATGTAGGATTTTCAACTGGTGACATCCTGTCAGTGCTCAAGAAAAATCAAATGTTAGAGCATTTTGGAGTTTGGGCTTTTGCATTAGAAATACTCAACCTATAGTTGTTTTAAGCCACTAAGTTTTGGGCTGTTTTGTTATAATGCAGTTCTAACTACTATACTTCAAAAGGACACATCACTTTTATCTGACTTGCAAAGGTTATGAGTTACTGAATTTGAATTAGATTGTTTAAAATTTTAAGATTCCTTGTCTCTATACTCTTCATAAACTATGTCAGAAGCATGATTCAATTTAGCAAGCTTGCATTCAAACTGAATTTTAATGTAAATCTTAGAATTTTTGAACTGAAAAATCAGCAGGCCCTCAAGTCTATAGTTCAAAGACTTTTTCTTCTTTCAAAAAATAAAACTGTGGGGTAGTGTCTCAGAATTTCTCTCATTCTCCATCTTTTTTAAAGATTAAAGCAATTGCATCTGAAAATTCTACTAACACTCTGGTTTGTATTTACAAGCCAGTGCTTAAACTTGTTTAGACAGCTATCATTTGCTCCTAAGTGAACTTTCCCTTCAATTTCTTCTCACCAGACTTTGTCCTACCCTTCCTAGTTGAAAGAGTGAAATAAAAAGTTCCCCCTCGTCTCTTCTATCGTGTACATAATGGCATCACAGTCGTGCAGGGATCCTACACTATCTTGCTTTGATCCAAACAATCCTCCCCATCACCTAAATGTTAGTTGCCTTCTGATTTAGTCTTTCTGGCTCTTTTCTTATATATTCTTAACAACTTTTTATTGTATACTTGCTTATTTTTCTCCATCAGCCTTCACATTTTACATACACCATTTAAAAATATATCTGATCTCAGCAGATAGTTTCCTGCCTAAAGATACTGAATCTCTTTGGTTACCTCCTTACTTTTCTTTTTCTTCCCCTCCTACTATACCCTCTCCCTTACTTTAAACCATTTGCAATCGTAGTATCAGAATTTCATTTTGAGGAATACCCCCTGATTCTTTTTGGAATCTCCAAGCAGGGTATCAAAAGCAAGCTTTTATAATTTCCTGAAATATTTTTAAGCTCAGGCTAACAGTGTGTGTCTGGCAATGACCGCATCCCTCTGGAATTTTCTGATGGCCAGGTGGCCCTTTTCCAGGGTTTCTGTCTTCTGATTTTCCATTCAAGTCTGCCTAGCTGGCCAGAATTAGAAGCAGGGTGTTAATCCTCCTCATCACTTTCTCTCCTTTCTGAAAGATGAAATTATCATGTGAGTTAGCAATTCTCAATGTGGTTGCACATTTGAATCATTTGGGGTCACTTAAAAAAAAAACAAATAGAAGACAGAAAACAATATTTGGTGACCTCTTAGAGATTCTGCTTTAATTAGTGCAGGATGAAGTCTACCTATCAAATTTTGTTTTGAACTCTGGGGTATCCTATTGTGCAGTCAGAGCTGAGAATACTAATTGAGGAAATCATGGATTTATCAGATGTTCTGAATTTAGGAAATGAGACATCTGGCAGATGCCTGGATAGCTGAAGCCCCCATCATTAAGATTTTTTGAATGCTTTTCTTCTCTAGTCCATTAAGTTTTAACACAGGCAATCTAGTTCTAGCATGTCTAAACAGGATAATGACAACCAGAACCATGATATTACTTTTTGATTGTTGATATTAATCTCAACACAGCTCTAACATCTTTAAACAAGATGAAGCTAGACAGAAAAAGTCCTTGAAAAAGTTCAGAAAACCTGGTTTGGGACATTAATTTGCCTGAAATTCCATATACAGATGGAAAAGCTCTTGCTTTTCTTATTAGTTAAGACAGTGATTTGACAAAGTAAGTAAATTTAAAGTAAGAAAATAAAACAAAATAATGTTTTCTTCTTTGGTGAGTTTTCATGTAGGTAGTTCTATTTTAGTAAAAAAAAACCATTGAAATGTTAAATACTTTTGTTTTCTGTTTTTTATTTTAATGTAATAAAAGTAAATATTAATAAAGACAGTATTAAAAAAGCACTTGTCTATGAAAAATAAAATTTCATAATATGTAATTAGAGAATAACAATGGTTAATACTCTATGTACCATAATCTTAAAAGAATGGTCAAAATGACTTAGAGTACAAGTCATAGACAAAAAAAAAACAAAAAAAAACAAAAAAACCTCTCTCTTACAAAAGAAAATAGATAATACCACCAAACTTTTTCCACACATTTGGAATTTAAAATTTTTAAAATTCTAGTTGGAAATGATTATCACTGCTATGGTTTGAATGTGTCTCCTAATGTGTGTGCTAGAAACCTAGTTCCCATGGCAATAGTGTTGGGAGGTGGCCCTAAAAAGTAGTGATTTGGTCTGGTTGTCTCCGGCCTCAGAAATGGGTTAATATCATTATCTGGGGAGTGGGTTAGTTATCAAAACAGTGGACTCCAAGCTGAGCGTGGTGGCACACGCCTGTAATCCCAGCACTCGGGAGGCTGAGGTAGACGGAGTGTTGTGAGTTCGAGGCTGGCTTGGGCTATAATGCAAGCACAAGGCTGGCCTGAGCTACATAGTGGGACCCCACCTCAAAAAACTAGGGCTGGGAATTTGGCTCAGTGGCTTAAGCACCTGTCTGGCAGGTGTGAGGCTGTGAGTTCAATCCCCAGTGCTGCTAAAAAAAAAAAAAAAAAAAAAAAAAAAAAAAAAAAGACAGTGGACTCAATTTTAAAAGTGGGTTTGGGCCCTATTTTACTCTTCTGCTTTCTATCAGTGATGACAGCATGAGGGCTCTGGTCAGATGCCAGCACCATGCTCTTGGTCTTCCAAGCCTCTCTCTGGCCAAATTCATTTCTCTTCAGTATAAATTACTCAGGGTATGGTATTCTGTTAGAGCAACACAAAACAGGCTAGGGAAATCACCAAGTATTTTATGTAAATTCAATTTTCCATAAAATAATTTTTCTTTCTCAATAGAAATAGACTTCTGGTCTGAACAGTGATAGAAGTACTTTTGGTGTCGTTCTCTCAAGCAAACTAAGTGTCAACTAAATTGGGACAAATGGTAAATTTTTCTGAAGTTACATGACTTGAGTAAGCATATATTCAAGGTGCTAGTAGAGGGCATATCTGTATTCTGGCAGCCAACAGCAAACTTTGGGAATGGCCAAGAACGATTATGCAATTTTGTAGGTGTTGTTGGACATTATCAGCACGTAGGAGGAAATCAGCTTTGTATGAATTAGAGATGATTATGGAAGCATATGAGGATGGGATTTTCCTAAAACTTACTCAGGGGATAAAAAGCTAGAAGTAGAATTTCCTGAAACTCTAACTCTAATTTGCTCTGAGTTAACTGTGGAGAAACTTCTCTCCAAGGACAGAAGTCCAGAGGTACACTCTAATAGGGATCTCCAAAGACACCAACAGAAAGAATAAGCAACATTCTCACATTGAAACACCGCAACTGCTTTCAATCAAGCAGATTCTTTTGGAATCACAAGCATTTTGTCAATAATTTAGCTCTGCAAATATTTTGCAATATGGTTTCATCTGACAAACACTCAGTAGAAAGCACATGTAGAAAAATAGTGTCAAATAACATTAAAGGGTGTTTTGAAACTGTGTACCCTCAGGAAACTGGTGTTGGTCCTCTCTTCAAGTCATGCCATCCTGAGCTACGATTGCAGCGTCTGAAACAACGTATGAGAAGATGGAGGAATGAAAAAGAATGCTTGACAAAACAAGACAGAGCTAACAGAAGAGTGAAGACAGGTGACACAGAGTCTCTTAAAATTGGTGGGTTTAACTCAGAGTGAGTGCTATTTTAATGCCTTGTTCATTTTACATATAGACATACCTAAGTATATACAAATATGTCATCATCTACCATTAAATATCAATACTGAAATTAACATATACTTTTTCTCTGTACTAGGGCAAAAATCATAGGTTCACATAAAAGTGATTATAGAAATTTTTAAAACAACCAGGTTACATTTCTTTTCCTACCAAATTTGTAGTGCTTCTTTTTTTTTTCTTTTACTTGTTTATTTATTTATTGTGCTGGGGGAGGGGGACAATTGAACACAGGGCCTTATGCATGCAAAGTATGCTTTCTACCAGTGAGCCACACTCACTAAAATTATAACCTTTCTAAACAAACTTGTTGACATTCTATAGAAACAAGAAGATTCCTGTTGCTTCAAATTAAAGTCCACATATTAGCAGAGGGATTATTGGTTGTGATTTATTGAAACCAGATTGTTTTTTTTACTTAGAAATAAGTATCCATTCTATAAATGGCTTGCCATGAGGATGGTGATCATGTTCCTACCTGGGGTGTACATAATGGATTGTTCTTTCTACTTCTTTCCTCAGGAGTGCAGGAAAAAACATATTTAGCACTTTTAATGGTTGTTCCTGGCTTTGGTTTTGGCTCTGGAAACAAGAAAATCAATCAATCTGATTTTATCCAAAAATAGTAGATGTTCCTGCTATGGTATAATACAACTAGGATTGCACAAATGTTGAGATCAAAAGAAGACATTTACTTCTTCATTCGATTTGAATCAATGTGAATTAATTCAAAATGTCAAACATGATTTAGATAAAATATGCTCAAAAAAACAGTACTGGTTGGTTAAGAAAGAGGTTAATGAGGAAAATGTAATCCCTGCTTGAATGTCATTGGAATGCAAAGCCACATTTATTTGCATGTGTGGTATCTGAAAAAGGTCCAAAGAATTTTGTTTTTGGTATTTCAAATTGTTTATAATGTATTCTTTTTATTCCATCTACTAACAATTCCCAGAAATGATGGAAATCAAAGAGAGAAAAATATAAATGAAGTTGGGTTCTAAGAAAATTACCAGTTGCAACATCAGCTCTAGCTACAGTTCATAAAGCAGGTGATTATGGGGACAATAAGAAAAAATGTCATTAAATCAGTAAAAATGCCTTGAATCTTGCCAGTTCTGCAAGAGCGCCTAGAAGTCTGAGACTTCAAAACAGTCTATGCCAAATTTTGCAACAAAATTTTGCCAATAAAGATGCTCATTTGCAAGGATTTTGTTTAGATATCCCAGGCTACAGGACATGAAACAAACTGGATAATTTCTTTGATGTTGTTATATTTTATTAAATCATTTTCAAAGTCTCAAAGAAAATAAAAGCTTTTAAAAGTAGCCCTGGAAAGGTCACCAACTTTTCAACAGACCAATTTCTCATCTCACTTCTAGGTTATTTTCTTGCACATTTCACATTCAGGAATCGCTCCATTAAGAACGCTACATTTCAGAACAATTCCACTTTCCTCTGGGGCCCAGGAGCCACAGCAGAACTCAAGGCTGAAAGTCATGGGCCATCAATTCACCAGGAGCCTGGCCCCAGGAGCCTGGCCCCAGGAGCCAGGAATGTCTTGGAGAAAGTCAGTCACATTAATGTTCAGGCCACAAGTTCATTTAATATGCAATAGCTGCCCTATTGCAGCAAAATGCTAAATGTTACCTCTAGTTAATAATAACAGCTTTAACGTTGCTTCAGCTTTTATTTTAGAGCCTTGATTGGTCACTTAAATGCTCCCCCTTAGGCTTTAAAATATGCAAGAATAAAAATAAGCCAAAATTAACCTATTTATAACGTGTTAATATTTCTATTTCTGGCATGTTCTTTTAGATACACCAAATGATACAGTTCTACTGTAACTAAATCCCTCTGGAAATCTCTTCCACTAAAGTTTCCAGAGGATACTACCTGCTGGCAGGCAGCCTTGAGCTAAAGGATTGGCTAGGGGAGAGAGAGCACTGTTAAGGAATTTAGAAGCACGTTCACCTTCCCATTCCATATACTTCTCCAGAGGTCACAGGGCAGTCATTCTCAAAAGTCTGATCCCTGAACCACTATCAGCACCATTTGTTCACTTGTTAGAAACACAGATTCTCAAGCCCCACTCAGACCTCGGTGAATCACATATTAGGGAGGCAGCCCAGTGATCCGTGTCTTAACAAGCTCTCCAGGTGATTTTGGCTCCTTCTAAAGTTTGCAAACACATACTGTAAGGAATAATACATTTCTGGCACAACAAAATATGGAAAATAATCCCTGCTTGATTACTTATGGGGTAAAACTAGTATTATATCTCAGTGCAGAGCTCTAGTAATGCTAAATGGAACAGTTAGATACATCTCCCCTAAAATCTATATCTGAATCTCCTTTCCCCTTGCTTGACTAGAAGACTAAAATTCTGCCCAGTATGTTTTTACATGACAAGAAACAAGGAAGGCGACTCCCAAGCTGGGTCTTGACTGAGTTATTCAATCTTACCATCCAGAATGGAGAAATAAGTGGGAGATGGTTGATATTCCTGAGGATAGGCTCCAGGAGGTCTACTTATCAGGCAATAGGAAAATAGCCTCCCCCTAGTAAACATGGTTTAATCAGTGTCCTAAAACTTGAACAGTAAAAATAGTATCTGCTTTTTTCAGACACTGGGGCAGAGAGGTAGGAGGAGAAACAGAAGGATCCCTCGCTCCCTATATCACTCCCTAAGTCCCTGAATTGCTCTCCATGATTTAACACTATTCTACTTACCCCAGTTAAGATAATGAGTCTCTTGTACAAAACTTTCTGACTCCAGGGACCCTGGCTTCCTCTTCCATTTCTAGTTTAAATAAGCACCTTCTGCTTCAGGGTCTGCTCTGCAGTTCCTAGTCTAATTAATCTTCCCAACATTGCTATCATTGCTCTCCTAGGACTCTGTGCTATTATTTCTTACCAAGCCTATTCCTGTCACTGGAAGCCTGACATGCCCTCCAGAGTTACTTTCACGGTCAGGAAAGCTGGGGTAAGACTTTGAAAACTGCATGTCCACCTGCCAATCGTTTTCATGAAGGTCGTGCCCAGTGTCAGGACTGCCAAGGGTTCAGAGCCATCACAGCTCAGTGCAGAGCAGCACAGGACCGCAAGGGCCTCAGCCTCACACCCTAAACCGGAAGGGTATAAATTCGATGGGAACCTTGTTAGAGAAACAGGGAATTTTCTAAAATCACAGCTTTCAAACGTCTTCCTAATGTCACCTAGAAGAAACACATTTTACACTGCAACCCAGTACCCACAAATAATGGGAGGAAAAAAAAACCTTGAGAAATGCTTTTTAAAAAATTATTTTGGTATTATCTATTCTATTTCATTTTTTTAAAAAGCTAGTCAAATCTCACATTATTGATTTCATTATTAATGGTTGCCAACCTGCAGCTTGAAAAGCAGTTCTCACTGGCACACTGTAATAAACACACCGCCAGTGCTATTAAAAAGCAGCATTAATAGCACATTGTCTTCATTACTAATGTTGCTGAGTGCTCTGTGTGTTTGCATATGTGTTACTGTCATTTCAATTAAAATCTTAAAATTATAAGCTATAATAGCAACTCTCTTCTCTTAGTTTTCCAACGGATTTTTAAAATAACTTCTATTGAATTCATCTTAACTTCAGATTTGGTGATGATTTGCAACAGCAGCACATCTGATGGCCAAATTTTCATGAGCAGATTAGCAGTTATTTTTCAAGTTTCAGTTTTTTCATGTCATTGAGTTTGGTTTAAATCAAGTTAATATAATTGTACAATGATAGGGTTTCTTCCCTCTCCCTGTTAAAACTACAATACTTGGAAGATTGGACACATTGCAAAAGATTAAGAAAAAGAGGGGTTGAAAACGGAAACGTGTGTTATCCAGAATAGATTCAAACCCTTCACTGGCATATGAAAGCGCCTCACGGCCCTCCTTTACAGCTCAGAGGATTTATGCCGCTTTATAAACATGCACAGTTCAGAAAGAGCCTACCACGCGTGACACACAGCAACAGGATGCCGCATTCACAGGAACGAGCGCGCCGACGCGCTCGTGCCCACCCGGCCCCACTTGTCATCTGCAGCCCAGACAGATTCAGGATGCTGGGAGATTGGAACCGGCCTTAACCTCTCCTCGCTCTCATCCCGAATCAAAACCCACCGTAAACACCGTGAAGAGCCAGGAAACCTCACGGCTTTACTCATTTCCTTTCCCCAAGCTCCATGTGGTACACAGGACACTCCGCTTTCCTTTAGGGTTGCCGCAGCCTGCGAGGGGCGCAGAAGAAAGCAAAGGCTTCCGCGCGGCGGAGGGCGCAGACAGAAAGCGCCAATCCGGAGCAGTGCTCTTCCAGCCTCCTCTTGGCTGCACTCTGAGCAAGCCAGAAGTCCTTCAGCTCTAGCAGGGGTTGAGAACTGGCGCCACCTGGCTTTTTAGAGAAGAACAAGAGGCAGGAGGTAGAGGTCGTAGAAGGGCCAGAGCCCTCTTTTCCACGGGGGACCTGCGGGGAGCAGGAAGAAACTCTGGTGCGCATTCCCGCTGGCAGCCCCGCGCTGCAGCAAGTGAGGCCGTTACCCTTTGGGACTCACGCAAGCTGAGAACTGCCCTCGCTACTGATGTTATAATAGCGGGTTTCAGCCGGGCGTGGTGGCGCACGCCTTTAATCCCAGCACTCGGGAGGCTGAGGTAGGCGGAGCGTTGTGAGTTCGAGGCCGGCTTGGGCTGCAACGCGAGTGCAAGGCCGGCCTGAGCTACATAGTGCGACCCTGCCTCAAAAAACCGGGGCCGGGAGTTTGGCTCAGTGCCTTAAGCGCCTGCCCTGGCAGGCGCGAGGTTGTGAGTTCAATCCCCGGTGCCGCAAAAAAAAAAAAAAAAGAATAGCGGGTTTCGCATGCAAGCCCCAAGTGCAGAGGTAACTGTGGTAATTAAAGCTTTATAAAGAAGCACCGATCCGTTTACTGGTGACCAGCTCCGGTTATTTTGCGCAAAATCCCTATACCGATATGCAGTTAAAGGAAAGATAGGATAAAAGGCATCTAAGGATTCGGATTTCCACTCTGTGGAGACTTAAGAAAAAACTAAATGAGGCTTGTTCACATACGAAATGGGGACAATGACGCCCTCACCTTCAGTGACTACTCCAAGGGACTGGAGAGGAAGTCAAATGAAAAAGTGGAGGGAAGTGCCTTCGACGTTACTATTTTCTTAGCAAGGTAACATAGTCATCGAGAAAATGAGGATGGGCTATTATGATCCATGCAGTGCCTTATAAATTTGCATTAAGTTTGTGTGTATGGGTGTGATGGATTCACAGAATGATTTAACTGGAGACCACAAATCACTGTATCTAGACTCTGCACAAGTTATCAGAATACAATTATCAATCAATTTCAGCCTGCCTTTTAGAGACAAGAATCTAGAGAAAACTGGAGACTGTCTTTCCATTCCAAGTAACCATACAGAAACATAAACACAAACATATGTACACAAAACATACACATTTCGTGAAGGTATGTACATGTGCTTGTATGCATGTATACAAATAATGGATTTATATTTGTTATAATAACTATGCATGTATGGTGTTATTTGGATATAAAGAGTTTTTGCATTCACTTTTAATTTATTCCTCACATTGGAGGGCATTTTAAAAATTTTATGTAGTTTAGACTGGCCTTGAACTCACTGTGATCCTCCTGGCTCAGCCTCCTGAGTGCTGGGGTTACAGATGGTGTTTGCCACCGTGCCCCATATGGAGGGTATTTTTAATCCTTGTTTTACACTTGAGAAAACTAAGCTCAAAAAGGAAAACTTTCTGTAGATTTTGATGATAATTGTTAATAGATGTAGAGAGCCGAGGGATCCTTGCGGGGATCCTGGGCATACCTGACCTATGAGGAAAGAGTAGGCCGAGGCGCCATGCGAGAGCAGTGCATAGAAAAGTTGGGCCTGTGTCACCGCTAGCAGCCTGAGGTAGATAACCCCTCCCATCGTGTATACCAAGATGGCGCTTACATCCTGCTTCCGCAACAGCTGTAACCCCACCTATAATGATGTATGTATGGTCTGTGATGACGCCTGCCAATGAGAGGGTATATTCTGTTGTAATCTGATTGGGTGGCGGGACGGTATTTAGGTAGGCTCCCGCCCGCGGAGGAAGGAAGAAGAAAGAAGAAGCCGCAGTGACAGGCAGATTAGGAACGGTCCGGAGCTCAGATCGGGAGTCACACAAGTGACCGCGTGGAGGCTAGCCGGAGTGCAGGCGTCCAGGGACGATTAAAGCCTTTTCTTACACCCCATTTTGCTGTGTGTCTTCCTGCCGGCCGGGACAGGCGCGCGGCAAATAGAACCAATGCCATGTATTCCAATCCTGGGTTATTATCATGCTCATCAAATGTATGATGAACATCTACCATGTGCCAGACACTAAAGCATGGTAGTCATAAAAAGGAAAGAAACATTTCACTGCTCTCCAGGAACTCATAGTTAGTGAGGAAGAGGAAAAATTATACTCTGTTGGGGCTTAGTGAAAGTTTCTAGGAAAAGGAGACACTTGAAGGACAGATAGGATACAGTCCACTGAAAAAGAAGGGAGCTACGACCCAGGCCTAAGGGACACATGTGAACAGACATAAAGGTCAAAGAAAATAAGAGTATTCAATGTAGTTCAGGAGATACAAATTAGCGTGTGTAGGGAGATTGGTGAGAAAGGAGACTACAGATCATCATGAACATTATACGCCCAGCATTTGGGCTTTCCTCAAGCCTACGAAACAGTGAAAGGGAGATTAAAAGTAGAGAAATTATATGACCAAATGTCACAATGCATTTGCACAGTGTAAAGAGCTGCCCTGAGAACAGACTGGATGGTGCACTGGTGGTGGGACAAATGGCAGAATGACCCAGGCAAGCCAGGCTTGGTGCTGCACACTTGTAAGAGTCCTGAGTTGGAGGCCAGCCTGGGTAACTTGAAGCTATGTCTAAAAATAAAGAAAATAAAAATGCCTAGAGATGTAGCTTAGCACTCAATCCTCAGTACCAGGCAAAACTCAGTATCATTGTTGAAACAGGAAAAAAAGACAGTGAATTTGAAAGCTTTTTAGAAGCACCTGGTGACAATTGCCAGGTGATGGGCCCGAGTCCCAGGTGGGTAAGGGCACTGTTTACATAGACCAGGAGCATGGGTTACAAGTACTCAGTGGACTAGAAAGAAATTCTGTTCTGAATGTAGAGTTTTAAAAATAGAATTACATCTGTATGGAAATGTCCTTGAGTAGGGAGTTAGATTTTCAGGTCTAGCACTCCAAGAAGAGGTCTGAATAGACAGATATGCCATCAACATCAACTGAAGTCATAAGATGGTTAGTTAATAAGGTTTGCTAATGTGCATCAATTGCTGAGTATGTATCTGACATTGTACAAAGTACTTTTAGCAGATTATCTCATTTAATCCTCACAACCACCTCAAAGAAGTGTTATAATTATTGCCCAAGGAGAGGTTTTCATTTAAAAACAGAAGAGGTCCAAAACAAGACCTGGATTCTACCATTGCCAAGGACTGCATCCTGGAGCGACTGGGGGCTCCTCCTCTCACTAAGTCTCTGCTAAGGGAGATTCCCTCAGACCTGGTGCTACTTGGGGTTCCTTCAGTGCCCAAGTCATCAGTGTACCCAGCCTGAAGGTGATATAGGAAAAGATGACTGCAGTGCAGAGAAGCCTCCTGGCCCACCATACACCCAGGAAAAACAGATCATGACTGTTCCTCTAAAACACATTTGATTCTAGCTAGGCAGGAAGAAGTGTAGGAGGGAAGAGGTGTCCTAGACTTCATTTAAACATGGCAGACAGTACTAGAGCCATCTTCTCACATCAAGAAGGCACTCCTGAAAGCAAGCAAAGACAGCTTTACTTCTTTCTTTCTTTCTTTCTTTTTGAGATAGGGTCTCACTATGTATTTCAGGTTGACCTTGAACTCGCTGTGTAGCCCAAACTGGTTTTGAACTCACAACAATCCTGCTCCCTCTGCCTCCTGGTGCTGAGATTACAGGCATGTGCCACCACATGCAGTTCTACTACTTTATTCTTAATGGTGGATAATTCTCCTTCACTATCATATTCTATAATACAAAATATATTGTAGAATATAATATAGAATATAATTTTTGTCATTTCCCCCCCAATATCTGTGAATTGGGAGTTTGTTATATAGAGGAAGAGAATCAGTTGAATACTACTATCAATATTCATTCAATTTAATTTGCTTTTTTTTTTTTAGGTTTGAGTAGAAATTTTTGTATCTTTTACATTGGGCTGTAGCTCTCGTTAGAGAACCTATTGTCTCTGTGGTTCTTGAGGGCTCAAGTCTAACACAGCAGAGCAGGTGTGTTTAAAGAAGCACCACCCAAAAAAAGATGACATGAAAGTAGAAGGCAGACTGTTAGAAAAGATCAAGGGGATCAGAAAAGGGAGAGTAAAGAAGGGGATTGGAGGAGTGAACAGAATTAAAATGTTACATATGTGTGTGAAAATGTCACAGTACAACCCTTTATATTGTTTAAGTACTATGCACTAATGAAAAAAGAAGTATCACTCAAGTGAAATGGTACTGACATTGAGTTTACTTTGAATTTGTGCCCCTTGAGCCAGATGTGATGACCCATAACTATAATCCCAGCACTCAGGGGGCTGAGGCAGGAATCAGAGACAAGGCTGGGCTACATACTGAGTTCAAACCAAACTTGAGACCCGACTACTCAGAGAGGCCCTGACTCAAAACCAACCAACATTATCTTGTTTTGAAGTCCTGCATTGCATTCATTGTTTTTTTTTTAATCGGTTCTATTCTGTTCTGTTTTGATTTTACTATCTCTGATGATATGGACAGTTGTTTTGAAGATAGCAAGAGGCATTATGGTAGCCATTGTTGATTTCCTATTATTTTGTTTTGAAGTCCTGCATTACACTTTTTTTTTTTAATTTTTTTATTTTTTTTGCGGCACTGGGGATTGAACTCACAACCTTGCACTTGCCAGGGCAGGCGCTTAAGCCGCGGAGCCAAACTCCCCAGCCCTGGTTTTTTGAGGCAGGATCGCACTATGTAGCTCAGGCCAGCCTTGCGCTTGCGTTGTAGCCCAAGCTGGCCTCAAACTCACAACGCTCCACCTACCTCAGCCTCCCGAGTGCTGGGATTAAAGGCGTGCGCCACCACGCCCGGCTACACTGTTTTGTTTTGATTGGATTTATTCTATTTTGCTTGGTTTTATTCCCTTTAAAATAAAAATTATTTTAAAAAACCAACCAACAAACAAATGTTTATAAATAAATTTATGTGCCTGAACCCAAGAGAATTATATTCTGGCCCAGTTATTCCTGATCTGAATAAGAATGTGAGAACTGAGGGTGGTTGGAGAAGGAGGAGCAGTAGCACACATAAATCTGTCCTGCGGTAACTTTTTTAGAGGAATATAGTCCTAAGTAGGCTCTCCAGCCATGTGATCTCAGAAATTCAGCTCTCTGCACCACAATTCGAAGAGGTTGTTGCACCTTGAAAGCCTTTTCTAAGTTTAACATTCTCAGTACTTCACATTAGAGATGAACAAGGTTCTGGCATTAGCTCTGCAGCTTACATGTGACTTGGGTAAGGCGATCACTGAATTTTTTTTTGAATGTTGATCTATATAATGAGTGAACATGAGAACCCAAATCAGATTTATGTACCCAACAGAGAATATTATCAAATTTTTCAGCTAAGAATTAATAGTTACATGTATATGCCTATATATTACAATACCTTGGTTCACAAATGCTTCTGTTCTCAAACAACTCAGTTCTCAAGCAAAAGCTTTTGACAAAAACTTGCTTCCGTTGGCAAACTCCACATCAGGTGATAAACGCAACTGCAGTCATCTTCCCGAGTCATAAAAGAAACTAAGTTTGTAAATCTACGTACCACTATATATGTATATATACTTTATATATGTATATTCATATATTGAGAAACACACAGATAGACAGAGACAGACAGAGGGAAAAAAGGATTAGTGAAACTGAGTGACCAAACATACAGCAGGTTGATGGCAAAACCGAGGTCTAAAGCACATTTTCTAACTATTGGAATGGTAATTTGCCCACTGGTCTCTGTGTGTATCAGATATGTCACCAGAAAACTGGAAGATTTGGTAAGATTCATTCTTAATCAGCTCCATGTGTGCTGTGCTTCCTTCCCCCACCATCAATATTGTGTTAGAAAGAGCTGCATGTTCTGGCGACAGCATGGATCTTCCTTTAAATGGGAGTCCAAAGAACTCACCCCTTCCTTTAATACTAACTCTGCATGTAAATTCGCTGAAGGATAATATCCTGAGTTCATTTTTCAGAGGTGATGAAAGGAGTCCATTTAACCAATGAAGGAGAAAAAAGGAAGTTTCTATCCTTTTTTCTATCCAGCTAGTTCCCCCACTGATGGTGATGCAGGATGGTGAGCCCAGCCCGCACCAAGCATGGGAAAGAGGGCACTTCCCCAGCTCCAGGCCAGCTGTGCTCCCTGGGCAAATAACTGTACCTTTTTTGGGTCTCAGATTATCTTTAGGACAATCCACAAGTTAAACTAGATGATTTCAATGATCCCTAACATTCTGAAATCCTCCTGGAGAACTCTTGAAGCAAACCAACTGAACTTTAGCCAACTATTCTCTGCTCCTATTTAAAAAAAAAAAAAAGCAAAACCAGGACAGTGGTCTAAATAATAGCA
This sequence comes from Dasyprocta punctata, assembly GCA_004363535.1. Classification (NCBI taxonomy): domain Eukaryota; kingdom Metazoa; phylum Chordata; class Mammalia; order Rodentia; family Dasyproctidae; genus Dasyprocta; species Dasyprocta punctata. The sequence goes on along the minus strand of RJWM01001992.1, from coordinate 77,979 downwards.
AAAAGAAGAGTTTTGCAACTGAATTCTCCTTAGACAGAAATTAAAAAGTGGATTGACAGCCACAGCCCTCACTTAATCCGTTCAGTTAGTAAGTGTCCCTATACATGGAGTGTGCTAAGGCCTGAGGATATAAGCCAGTGTATCTTGACCAAACAGTGGAAGCAGTTACCAACAGGAAAATGTGCATTTGCAGGAAAACGTCATTGCATAATACGGAAAGCGACCTAACATCTTTGAATGTGATAATGTTTCAATCCTGCCACAACCAACTCTGGGTCCCAAGCAAGTTGCAGCTTCTGGGATCTGGTCTCCGTAGCCCACTTATCCTCAGCGCCTTTCCGGAGTAAATTCTGCTCCCGAAAAGCCTCCTCGGTAGAACCACCAACTGCTTCCTGTGAACGCAAACCGCCCTAGGTAACCTGAGCCCACGACTCCCGGCTCCCTCCCATTTCGGGAGGAAAAAAGTGGGGGGCGGGGGAACGAAAGAAAAGAAAAGAAAAATACTGAGAAACATATTTTGGCAGGCAAGGCCTTCGGAGACTACCATATGTGCTCCATATTGAGCAACTCCTGGTCTTTGAAGTTTTTCTGAATGTAAAGGCATTATTCTTTCTCAAACTGCGGCTAAGTAGTACAGACATTAAAACAATGAGGCCAGAACGCGCGGACGCGGGTCTAAGTGTTTAATTCGGCCTTCACCCAAGTGCCTGCCACCAGGTCGCCCCCCGGTTCGCACCCGGGCAGCTGGCAGGGCTGCCATCCCCCGGCCCCCTCCCCCTCTGCAGACCCGGCTTTGTCTGGATCCTCGAACACCTTAGCGCCGCGTTCGGAAGTGAGTACTTTCCCAAACGCCCGGCGCAAACTCCCAGATGTTTCCTGTGTCACGGAAACGAGCCCAGGGTGGATCCGAGCGGGGCGTACTCAGGACGGCGGACCTCAGGGCCCGCCCGGCGCCCGCGAGCCCGGCTCCCGGCGAGCTGCGGGGTGCGCTGCGGCCTCCTGCGCGCGGGGTTCGCGCCCACCGCGGCTGGCGGGAAGAAGAGGGCGGAGGTGGCGGCCGACGTTTTATTACGTGCCGAATTATGAATCACAACCGAAGATCCCTAGTAAATTTACACTGTGCTCTTTGGGGAGTCCGTGCACGCAGGCCCCGCTGTAAATGCCTCCTCCCTGCGCTCCCTCTCCCAGCCGCCGGGCCGGGCGGGCTGGCAGCCCCTCGCTCAGGTCTCCTGGGGCGCTGCCCTCTCCCTCGGGGCGAGCAGACGGCGGGGAACCACCGGCGGCCTGGGAGGCACCCGCTCTGGACGACACACGGCTTCGCAAACTAGGGGTTCCAAAGCGTGCGGGGCTCACCCCGAGACTAGGGCGCCCGGGCCCCCGCGGCTTCCGGGTCCCGGCGAGCACTTCCGGGGTGCGCGTCCCCAGCGTGGGGCAGCGAGGTTGGCGCCCGTAGCAGCGCTAAGCGCCGTGGCCATTAACGTCGGAGTGCGCGACGCCAGGGCCCGCTGTGTGGGTGCAGCCCCTCCGTCCAGGATTCCGCGTCTGCTCGGAGGGTCACTGCCGGCTCCCCGGCTCGGGGTGCGGCCTCCGCCGACCTGCTGCACCTAAGGGCTCGGGCACGGCCCAGGCGCCCCTTACCCAGAGTGAATACACTGGGGTCGCCTGTGACTCTGGTCCTCTGCGCGTGCCTGGGCTCCGCTCACTGACCCTGGAGGGTCAGGAAAGGGGCACTGTCGGCCAGAGGTCGCAGCGATGCCTTGCTTGGTTACCAGTTGTCTCGCAGCGCGGCGCCCTCTAGGCAAGGGTTTCCCAAGCCAACTGAGGCTGTGTTTGGGCTTTGGGGTGAAAGTTGGAGAGGCTCCTCCAGAGACAGTCTCCCAGGGGAGCCTGTAAAGGACAGCATAGGCTCAGCCTACTCACAGGCGCGCCTTTCCTTCCAGGTGCACCCACACAGTTCTCTGCAGCAACTCCATTCTGTCAACCAGAACCTATGGTCTCGGCGGCGCCTACCCTGTGGTCAGATCTTTGCAAGTCCTTTGGGGGATGTGAGGACTTACAAAACCAGGGTCATGCGCATGAGCTTGGCTCAAGACTGGGAATTAGTGAGTTAGCGAGTTAGTCGAAGGGCAGGAGGACACCCATTAAAATTACTTCTTTTCTGGAATGAATCAAAGGCACCCAGAGAAGAATATGATATTGCACGCCTGGACTTCTTGCTCGGCTTCCTTTTTCTGACCCTTCCTCAACCCGGTTTTCCCATCTCGGGAGGAGATTCAGAATTCCCCTTGTAGGGAGTGGGTGCGGAAAGAGCCAGTCCAGGTAAGTATGGGAGCCACATGGTCTGGCGAATTGAAAAAAGGAAAATCATCTCCAAATGCAGTCAAGCAGGTGGGGGTAGATCGAAGCTGAAAGAGAATGGGAAATCTGAATACGAAGCAGGCTCCGCACCCGGTGTTGAGGTGTGAGGAACAGTCAACATTTGGAGCACTCCAGTCAGAAGTTTTGGCAGCTGTTAGATAACTTCCTGATCTGCAATAAAATTCATGTGACCAAGAGGATGTTTCCGCTATTCTGTTGCCTGGTTCCTTTCCTCTCTTGCCAACCCTTCAAGTTTAAGAGATTTTACTGGATCCCAGTCGAATGGTGATGCTGCCAAGTGTGGTGAGAGAGGGGGAGCCCAGGGGGTGCTGGGACTAAGCGGGGCCAATAAGGGGGGCACTGGAAAGTTCAGTGAGCTATTGCTTCCCAGTTCTCACCTGCATGGTGACACCGAGGCTGTTTTCAGAATGGGGAATCCGAGCTGTCCACTTTCCAGCCACCAAGCAATCTTTCTGACTCTCACCAAATAGTCCAAACTAAATTAAAAAAATAAAAAAAATTCCAAGATCCTTCTGCGAGTCCAGTGCCTTCTGGCCACAATAGCTTTATTTCTGGAATGTGATCTTGCATAATTAGGGCCTGACTACTACGGAAATATATGCAAGTTGTTTACTTTTCTTGCTGAAAATATAAAAAGCCTGGAGCACACCGCTTTGGCTTCCTGAGAAGAAGAGCATTCGTGGAGAAGGCCTAACACCTGCTGACCTTGACCCTTAGTCGCTGAGCAAGGGATCACTACCTCCTTGGTCTCTGGGTGGTCTCCAGGCTCCCAAGCAGCCAGTGCAGATGTCGCCTCTCAGCCCGTGGGTTGGTGCTGTCGTTCTTCTTCCCAGACCCGCTGTCAAGCGTGTTCTGCAGGATGGAGGGTGGAGCAGGGATCAGACTGCATCTCAGGGCTTTTGTGTGGGTTCCAGGCTGTTTTGAGGGACTGTCCACTGACCGGAGAGTAATTGAATTGGCTGATGGGCCAATGGTAAGAATACAGAGATCAGACCTTGTCCAGCAGGGTGGCTGAGAGCAAATGAAGGCACATTGAGGGAAAGGCTTTTGAGATCCCTGGGAACCTGGTATTTGTGGAGTCAGGTTTGGCTGAGGGGGAGGGTGGTGCACAACTGGGAAGCTACACCCCGCCGTGGTAAGGGCAGATGTCAATCAGCTCACATTTTCTGAGTTTCTAGCAAAAGGATGCGCAAACTTTCATGAAGACTCCAGGAAATGCTGAGCTATGCGGACCACCAGGTCCAGCTGTGGTACCTTCAGACCCATTATTTGGCAACCAAGAAAATAGAGAGCCCAAGATGTTGATTTCAGGTCACAAAGCCAATCCAGAAGCCTGACATCCAACCCAGGTGCGCCTCACGCTGGAAAGGCATTCAGCATGTGCCAGTCTGACAAGTGACTTTTAGGGACAGCCCTAGTTCTACAAGATTGATGAATCTGTCCAAACTCCTGAAGCTTTTAGGACAGTGTCATCTTAAGTAAAAAACAAAACAAAACAAAACAAAACAAAACAAAAAAACAAAAAAACCCTTAAATCTGCTTTGAAAGAAGAAGTAGTAAGGAGGTTAGTTGTCTTAGGTACACAGGTACGTCTTCTATCCCCCCATCAAACATCACACAGCGTACTTGTTTCAAGAAATTGCCTTCCAGCCTGTACAGTCACAAACTCTGCAAGTGCAGAGCCCACTGGTAATACCTAAGAAACAACTGTAGACACTGTCAGCGATATAGTGACCGGCCAACAGCTTTTGTGCAGAGCGCAGCCGGAGCTGTATTGCTTTTCTCACTTGGATCCCTTTCCTGTTGGTCTTGGCTTAAGAAATCATTCTGGTCATTAATAATGACAATAAGATCACCCTGGCCCAAGCCACCCAGAATGGCCAGGAGCCCAGAGGCTCCCTGCAGGCGGCCAGGCTCCGCACATTTGTCCCACAGCCAAAGTCTGAAAGGGCCTACGCCAGCCCTGCCAGCCCTGCCCAGGCCTTTTCCACTCCACCTGTTGCCCACACCACCAGCTTTCCCTACCCATGATCATTGGGTAAGGCTTCCCCGAGATGAGGCTGCTTGTTTGCAAATGTGCGGTTTCCAGGCAAAGGCAAAGAATTCCAGAGATACTGAACAAGGGAATGGGGCTCTAGGAACCATATGGAGAAACCCAGTCAAGCAAACACAGGCAAGATGCAGCTACCTTTGTTGCAAACGCAGAAATTCCAAGCATCCTTCAGATTTTGCACACAATTCTTTTCCTTTCTTTCTTCAAACGGTTTCTTGTTCTTTAAATTTTCTGCTTGAATTTCTTGATTTTTGAGTTTTCAAAGCCCCTGGAGTCCCATGAGAAGAGGAAATGTCACTATTAGGTCATTGCCATTCTCCTCAGCGGAAGAAAGACTAAGTTCAATTCTAACTGGCATGATAATTCTAGGGTGTTCAACTTCGTCCTCTCCTTGTGTCTAAACTCCAGTGCAGTGCCACCAGCCACAGGTAGCAGCAGAAATTACAGCAGGGTGACAGAGAGACAGACACATGTATGCAGTACTCTTTCCTGAACTTGGTTTTCACCTGTCTGTCAGCCACCGTTGCTATCACTGATTTAGACAATCAGTAACTGAAACTGAGGAAAATAATCACCTCCTTCTTCCACCTGAGGAACTATAAAATGAATTAGTAGCTATTTGTGGGGTTAAAAATTCCCATTAAATGGCTGTTCATTTACTCATCCCTAGATTTGGAATGGTACTCCACAAGTAATTAGGGCCCAGAAGGTTTAGATGAGCCAAAAATTGAGGAAATTCACCTGATACCACTAGAATATCTGTGCAGAGAGAGAAAGAAATGGTCCAACATGGATGAGTGTGACTTCAGGGATTCTTCAAAACATTTCATCCTTGGTGCCCATCCGGAGTCAGTGCCCTGATATCCTGAGAGTTGACTTCCTCGAAGAGAAGAATGTAAGGGGAGGTCCCTCTCCCTCCCTTCCTCCTTGCTGTCTTCCCTCTCCCGCCTCCTCCCCCCTCAGTATTACTCAGAACTATCACCAGAAAACTGAAGAGAAAGGGGAAAGTAGCTAGACAAAGGAGATCTCTGCTGAGACTGTCTTTGTAGGAAAGGAAATAGGGTGATCTCTCCCACTAACCCCCACAGCACCCGGGCCTCCCCACAGGCCTGCACACTCCCCTTCCTTGCTTCCTGGCTTTGTCTGTTATCTCACCTCTCTTACCTTCTGCTGATTCCTCAGATCAAAAACTCCAGGCATTTTCTGCAGAATGTAAGCAGTCCCCAGACAGCAATTCTAGGGGTAAGAAAGAAGTCCATGAAGCAACTACTGGATAAGGAATCACAGGGAAATATGTGAATAAGAATGCTTGGGAGGTGAGTACCTGGGGCTTTGCTTCCAAAGGCTGACACATGGGTTTCCAGAGATTGCTATGCAGCTCTCTCCTAGCTTAGGGGTAGGTGATGCTTTCTACTTACTCCCTGGACAAACCCCTGGCCCTGAAAAGTGGAGAAATGGATGAGGTGGCACTTACAATCCCCTCCTGGTCTCAGCCTTCTAGGCCTGAGTTTTCCTGTCTTAGTATGAAGGGAGGGTTTTAAACACAGTTTAAATGGTTTAGGTGGAAACTCAAGTCCCGTGAATTTGAACTGAAGGTTTCTCAAACTCTGCTGAGGTAACACAAGAAAAGTGACCCCTGAGGGACACTTGTAGCAGCCTGTGAGTTTCACTGGTTAAGTAAGAATTGCCCATAGTATTTCAGAGGAATAAATAGGTGTATGGACACTACAACTTAAAGTGGTGCCTATAGCTTCAAGTTCGTAGAAGAGGATTCCCATCACTTAAATCACCCTCTAAAAGTACAGGGCGGCGGCTCATAAGAAGAGTGCAACTTCCTCTTGCTGGTTAGCAGGAGGCCTAGCCCAGGGTGCAGGCTCTTTCTAGGTGCTGTCAAGTCCTAAGAAGCCTGGAGTTTATTTCAAATGCACAGATCTATGGCTCTGGCCAAACTGTCTGTTGCACACAATGTCTTTTCAAGCACATGGGGTATGAAAATACCTTCCCTGCAGTTTGTGATGATCAAACAATATGCGGCCTGTAAAATACTTAGCACTTAACAGGCACTCAGTAAAAGTTAGTTCTTTCCCCCCATGTCCTGGAGGTAGGGGCCGGACAGATTTTATTATCTCTCTTGATGGAAGAATGAAGGCAGCACTGTGGAGGAGCCGCAGAGGACCATCCTAACTTCTTGTGCAGAAGCACTAGGGCCTCTGGACTCAGTTCTATTAAAGTGTCAGACCCAGGTCTTTCCAGCCCATGTCAAGATGAGGACTAGGACAGAGTTGTCTACTGCTCCATTTAGAGGCCAGGCCACTGTAACTGGGCTTTCTGGGAACACCACTGCCATAGGTCTCCAGTGCAATAGACAGCCAAAAACCAGACAACTCTGGCTTCTGGAAATGGTAGATTTTCCCAGGGCCCACCAGCTGCCTTCTCTTTGGTGCTGCTTCAAAGCAGGGGTCTAACTACCCAAGCCCTTCACTCCTTTGGTTTACCAAGCAGCCCTGAAGCCCTGGGAAGTGAGCCTTATGGCTTAGCAGGGGCTGCAGGACTGGGCAGAGAGTATTGCTTCTTGCAGCCTCCTAGTCTTCTAGTGCCCAAACGTGTCCATGAAGAAAAAGCCAGGGGGCTGTGAGGTGGGCTAATTAAGAAGCCCAGGCCTGATTCTTTGCTCAAGGCCTGAAGCATGGCCCTTCTTTTATTTATTTAATATTATTTCATTGCCAGGCATGGTGGCGCACGCCTTTAATCCCAGCACTCGGGAGGCTGAGATAGGAGGAGTGTTGTGAGTTCGAGGCCGGCTTGGGCTACAACTCCAGCTCAAGGCCAGCCTGAACTACACGGTGCAACCCTGCTTCAAAAAACCAGGGCCGGGAGTTTGGCTCAGTGACTTAAGTGCCTGACAGGCACGAGGTTGTGAGTTCAATCCCCGGTGCTGAAAAAAAAAATTATATATACATATATTTCATTATTTTGAGGTGTTAGGACTTAAACCCAGAACATTTGCTGTACCACTGAGCTAAGTTCCTAGTCAGGTTCTGTTCTTTTAAAAATCACCAGTCTAATCTCATACTACTACCAAAACTCAGAACTGTCCTCAAGTTCTTTCTTCCCAAGTCTGCTGCCTCCACCCCCTTGAAAAGGAAACAATAAGATTTCCTCCACATTTGAAAAACTCCCACCCAGCAGCTACTACCAGCACCACCTTAAGAGGCTCTGGGGGCCAGTCTGAGGAAGAGAGAAAAGAAGAAATCCAACTGCCTCGTGGTGAGAGAATGACCCTCTTTCCTATCACCAGAAGTCAGACAATCTGGAGCAGTCACGGGAGGGCTGGCTTGGTGCATGGAAGTATTTAGCAGGTTCAGTGCCATTACTGCCTAACAGGGTGTGAAAAGTAATATGAATGTGAAATACTGTGGGAAAATGGAGAGTTTCCAAAGCAGGCAGCAGCGAGGCCCCTCCTCTGGCTGGCCTGGAAGGCCCAGAATCTCTGCTGCCCAGTGTAGGGCTGCTGCGGTCCCTGCTACTGGCCGAAACCTCAGAGGAAAAGTGGGGGGTGGGGAGAGGGAAGGGAGCTGTACAGGACAGCAGGGAGAGAGATGAGGGGCCAGCTGGCAGCCTGCAGGAAAAACCTCTGCTGGCTTCCTCTTCCTGGCTGCTAAAGTTGGCAACTTTCTAGCGCTTCCCCTCCTCCCGTTTAAATGTGCAGACAAGCGTTGTGGGCGTGTGGAAAGGGTTAAAACAAGATTTTACTGATTTCCCGAAGTAACTCATCAACCCAGTGGAAAAGATGACTGGAGGTTTGTAGGCGTTTCTGCAGGTGGGGGTGGAATGCCAAGATGGATAGAAACTCCTCCCCAATCGACTTCAGATCTAGAATGTACGAAATTCAGCAAACACGCCCACATAGCGCCCCGCAGACAAACCCACCTCCTCTCCATGGGACAAGAATCCCTCCACTTCCAACATACTCATAGAAGGGTTTGGATTTTCGCACTCGGAGCCTCCGCAATCCCTAGCTGTAGGCGACAGGGGGAGCCAGACAGCCTACCCCACCGCAGCCTTCTCGCTAGGTAGCTAAGCCCCTTCTCCGGTGAGACCCCCACGCCTCTCCCAACACAGGCACACGCGCGCGCTTGCACACACACACACACACACACACATTCCGTAAGGCAAAGAGAAATCCTGGTGTAATTCCATCCTGTGCAGGGTGGAATTACACCTCTTCACCCACTCCAGCCCCTCACACTTCGCGGTCTTTTTGCAGACACGAATGCTCACTGCCGCCCATTGACTCGCCCTGCGGCCCGGTCCCCAGGGGCGCTCCTGGCGAGGAACCGACCTTGCGAATCCTCCCCAGGCCGCAGGCACAAAGTTAGACCAGCGCAAAGTCAGTTTTTAAAAGACTTGTCCGTCACTCCCAGGCTGTCTGCTTACCGGGCTAGGGGCCGAGGTGAAAGAGCAGGCCCCTTACTCATCTTTGTGAGGCTAACCGCGTCGGAGCAACCAGGCGATGTCGCAGTTGTGTAGATGGCACGAGGTTGGTACGCAGACCGCGCAGCACATTGTGCCACCTCTCGAGTACTGAGAAGGATTAAAAAACGGCTGGCTTTGGGCATTGATTTTCTCATGCAAATAAATTTCTAGTCATAAATTAAAGCTCCAGGACCTGCTCCCCCCCACCAGGACCCTTGGAAAAAAGTGTGTGTGTGTGTGTGTGTGTGTGTGACCACGCGCGCGGGAGACTGGGAAACAAACGCGTATGCGGAGGGAAGCCTGGTGACACGAAGGCCACCAGAATAAAGGCGACGTCGCCTTGAGATTCCAGTCTCTGTGCTAGAGGCCCGAACCTAAGTCGCGCGTGGCGCTCCCCTTCCCAGGGACCTCGAAGGACAAGGGCAGCCTCCTCCGAGGGCGAGAACAGTGGGACCTGGGCGCGCAGCTTCTCCTCCAGCCTCTGAGCCTCAGAGCTCTGCGCCCAGGCAGCAGCCGCCAGGCCGAACCTCCTTCCCTGCCTTCCTTCCCCGGTGAGCTCACTTCCTCCCTGCGCCTCCCTTCCGTCCGCTGGGACTGGCTCCGACTCGGACGGGGCGGCTGACCCGGAGCACGTCGGAACCGGCCATCCAGCCTTCTCCGAGGACCTCTCCTGCCCAGGCGCTTCTTAGGGAGATGCCTGGGAGGTGGGATTCTTCGAGCAGAAAAGAGGAAGTGGAAACCTGTGAAATGAGAGGCGATGGCTTCTTTCGTGGCCAAACTCAGAGCGCGGGCTGCGAAGGCAGGGAGGTCGAGGCGATGCATCTAACTGTCCCTTTGGATGGGACCCAGCGCCCGCTCTCTTTTTCTTCCTTCTTTCTTGCCCACTCTCTTTCCCCTCGTTTCTCATTTTAGCTCACTTGTGTTTTAAAAATTCATATGCAGACACATTTGAAAAGCAATGTCGCATTTTAAAGTCGGCAGCAGCTGAGGGAGAATTACAAATAGGATTGAATTTAATTAGCTGGTAATGCTCCTCTCATGCCCTATAATTAAACAGAGATTCTAGTGGCGCTTCAGGGTCCACAAGTGATTATTACAAGCATATTTTACATTTACATTAAAACTTTGTCCCTGGGGCGTAATCCAGAATCTGGCTCCATTTATTCGGATTTTGAACTTGAGCACTAAAAGCAGAATACTGCTCCCCAGCAATGAAAGACTGGCTTTATAGGCGCTGTTGTTTGGTTTCCTTGGTTGATTTATATTTTTGTCCTGTTTTGAAAGATAGTTGATCGCTCCTGAGGCCGCTCTGTAACTGGCCAGGACATCTGCAGCCTCTGACCCCACAAAACCCCGCCCACGCACACAAATTTAAAGTGTGAATTTATGCAAAACCCAGAGTCACTTTGGTGTCCCCACCATACACAAAGAGGGGCACCCAGGCACATCCAGGCAGTCCAGGCAGTGGGTCCTATCCTGCTGTCCTGCAAAAGTACTGCGGTGACCTATAGATATCCAGGAGCCTCATTCTGTAGCTAAACAAACCTTTTTTCTCCAATTTTCCCCTCTGCCGCTTCATCTTCCTCCATCAAGTTTATCTACCAATCTGCCTGTGGGATTCCTTATGAATCCAGGCATGTCCCCTAGCTGGGTAGGGCACCTCATGCCCAGTGGGCTCGTCTCACACCCTGCAGTCCTGGTGGCTGGCATCCCACCTCCTCCCCTAGACGTCTCCAGGCTGTAAGTGAGGCGCGTGTCTGTCTTGTCACCAGATCCACCAGTGCTTTTGATGAGAGCTGCTTCCCTTTTGGAAACACTATTTCCTTTCCTCTGGGGAGAAGAATCCATTCTCCTGAGCTTGCTTAGAAAAATAATAACAAAGACACAGAATCTGTGGTATGAAAATTGCAGCTTCTAACAGTTGTCTTGGAGTGAAGACTTTCAGGAAATGGTGGAGATAGCCCTGCTCAATTAACTGACCTCAAGGTTGTCATTTCTCAGGCTGTCTCTTTTCCTGCCTGGCTCTCTAAACTGCACCCCCCACCAATATTTCCCATTGAAACTTCCTCTGCATGCATATCTTTAGTTGTCTTAAACAAGAGATCTTTAGAAGTAACTATCTTAGGAGGGGAGACGAGGCTACCACATCTGATTTCACTACTTAATGACCCATTATGACCAGGTAGTAGGTTCATCTTTGGACCTCAGTCTTCTTATTTGTTGAAAAGTGGTTAGATGCAACAGGCCAAGATATACATCCATATGTACATCTGTGCTAAGATACAAATGGGGAGAACAGTTTAAGTTTCTGAGAGTGCCCTCCTTCATTGATTCCTAGATGATCAGTATTCCCCCCAGGGAATGAAAAAGACCCCCCCCGCCCCAGGGTGGAAAGCACAATGTGAGAGTTAGGTGTCCCAAACACAGCCACCATCCAACTCTACTTACAGTCATATGATTCATTAAGACCCTTAATCCTCATGAGAGCCCTAGCATCAGACCCTGTGACCCTGCTGGTGAAACCCCATAAAACTGGCCAAGAGGCTGGCCAACATATGCACATGTTAATTAGAGTGACGTGGGCCTTTGGCTTCTAGTCTGATGAACAGCTTCAGGGTTGCAGGGGGCAGAGGGTTTGGAATCCCTTTCACCCACCAAATGACCTTGATTCTCACCAAAGCATCAGTTGGACACAGTAGTTGATTTCAAAGCTAACCATGTTGTGAGGGTAGCTTAACCTCAGTAACTAAGAACCTCAGTAACTAAGACTACACCCTGGCAGTGAACAGAAACAGGCAAAAATCTATTCAAAGTAGGAAACAAGAATAAGCCTTGAGTTTTTCCTGTTATTGTTACTTCTAGTATTCTTATGGAACAGAGGTAGGGAAAAGCCCAAAGTGAAAGAAGAGATTTTTGGTATTAATGGAAGAGATGGATACTTATCAACCCTCCCCCACACCGGGGTGCATGCAAGCAAACAAGCAAGCAAACACACACGTGCACACACACACACACACACACACACACACACACACACACACGGTGTGGAGGGGAAATAAATAGCTATCATCTTTTCAGAAGCTGAAACTGCTTCCAATACCATTTACAAGCATATGGGAAGAATGGTGGCTTGGGCCAAGCTAACCACAATTCTGGCCAAGTACCAGGACTCATGGAACATCCTCAGCCAGACCTGTCCCCATCTGTCCCCTGCAAGGAACCCCCATGTAAGGCATGTTTTCTACAAAATGCATCCTCTTTTCCATCCCTTTGTGATTTCCACCTGGAGGGCATCTGGATAAGCTGCTGTTTAGATTAGTCTCCAGAATAAGAGCCCTAAGCCTCTCCCACAGCCACAGTGATGTAAATGTAGGTGTTACTTGCTCCTTACCCAGGAGTTTGTTCTTCACCTCTTGTAGAACTGTGAAGGACAAAATGCTTGAGGTCTATCAAACCTACACATGCTTACGACAGTGCAGAATTTATCTCAGTTATTTTATAATAAATACTTCTCCTTTCCATTTATGACCCATACAAATGAACTACAAACCAGAATATAGCAAAAGTCTCTTATAGTGATACAGAAAATTTATTCATGATTTACTTGATATAAAACAGCTTAATCCTTTCCAGTTTGAGTTGAGGGGTTGGGAATGTAGCTTAGTGGTAGAGGGTATGCCTAGAATTGGAAAGTCAACCCAGCACCAATCAATAACAACAAAGAAAAACAAAACCAAAAGCAATTTGAGTTGGCGGGGGTGGGGGGTGGGGTGGGGGTGGGGGAACACCAGAAATGAGGAGCCACATTCCCACAATTCTAGCTGGAATTAGATAACCTGGTTTTTTGATTGCTCTTCTTTTTTCCTTTCCCTTTTTCTTATTCTTTAGTGTCCATCACAGAGAAAAGACAATCCAATTTGGAGCTTTAGGGATCATTTTTTTTTTCTGCATGTGCTCTTGTGTTCTCTTTCCCAGATATTTTAAATTATGATCAGAAGGCACCTGGCACCATGACCAGATTGTATTTGGTGTGAGTCTCTTCAAAGCTTCCAGAGATCTCCTCTATCTCACCCCCATCAGCAAAACAGATACCACCAGAGTAACTGTGATCATTCTAGAACCATACAGATGACATTCCTGTTTGCTTTTCCATGCATTAGGAAGCTCTGTGAAGATGGACAAGAAATAAGTAACAGTGAAGAAACGGGAGGGAGATAATTTCGCAGGTACATTTTGTATATTTTTGCCTGTTCTTTAGGAAATAATCTGATCTGAATATATATGAGATGGTAGATGCTTCCTACAAATAAAAATATTCTGTGTTGAGAAAGATGTTATCTTGAATATGGTATTGGAAAACATGTAATGAAGTTTCTATTTTGCTCAATAGGTCACAAATTGGAAATCTTACTAAAGTATGATTTGTAAGAAGAAGTATAAAAGTTTATGCATGGAAAATGCACACTACCCCTCTTTTCTGTCACCTTTCTAAATGGGAAAACTTGCCAGTTGAATGCCATTTGCTCCTTCAGAGAAGACAGACATGCAGGAATGGCTGAACCTTCTGTGCCTTTGGAAAGGCTGAGTTAGAATACAACTGAAAAGCAGGCTTCACATTCTCTAATAAATATTTGAAAATGTACAATTTCTTTCACAAAGAGAACAGAACTTTTGCCTAGAAATGGCTGCTTCTCAAAGTACTTCCCTTCCAGCACATGCCCTTACACTTCTCAGGACAAGCTGACACTGCAGCTTTCTCAGTGCTCTAACTGGAGTAAAAGTTCCTGTTAGGCAAATTCTACTCAGGAAACATACCTTAAACCTAAATTCTAAAAGAAGAGAATACAAACATCACTATGAAGGATAGTGATGTAAACTCAGAAAACAGGAGGGATCAACTAAGTATGGAGTTGAATAATTGATCCACTCCACCTTTAGGTAATTAAATAGCTTTCCTGTGCCAAAAATATGTTAAGTTGGAATTGCTATGCTCTTCAAGAAATATGCAAATAAACAATCCCACCCAGCCAAAGGATATAGTTCTATGCTTCACACTGATGTTTATGTCTCCTGCAGTTTTCCCTATTGCATAGTCCCTGCTAGTAAACAATTTAAATTACTCATATGGCAAAGGTCAAATTGCAACGTGAAAGGGACTTCTAAAACTATGTATTTAAAGGTATGGTATATTAAAAAATCACACTGGAAATAATCTCTGCTTTACTCATTTGTGTTAATAAAGAGGTTCAGCTCCAAGCAAAATCAGAGCAAGTGGTCAACTACATATTCCCCCCCAGCTACTCACTTCATAGTATTGAAAGCTAGAAGGGATTTCAGATAGGGACCAAGAGAAAGAATGAAGCCAGGTCTGTGAAATCCAAAAAGGTGGCAAGTGAGGGAAACAGTGGGGCAGGAAGGAAATGAAAGGGAGTTGAAAGAGCCTTTGGCTTCTCCAGCTGTTTGCAGAAGTCAGAACATATGGTGCCAGGTTTTTTCAAAGATGACAAAAGATAGACAGTAAAATTCTTTTCCTTTCCCTCTAAAGAATGCCTTCCTTCAAATAAAAATATGTGTTCAGGATGGAGACTCTGCCCCTTGCACAGGGAATAAGTGGAGAGCACTTAGGACAAATTCTCATCATTCAGTAAAATAACAGCGTGATTATGGAAGCCACAGAGTCAAGGTGCTTGTGCTACAAAACAAAACAAAACAAAACAAAACAAAACAAAACAAACCAACAAACAAATCTTGAAGATCAGACCTGGCCTGGAGAGGGAACATCCCAATGGGTTCTTCATATTTCACGTTTTTATAGACAGCCCTTTCCCCGAAGGATATACTTTCATTAGGTCATAAATACACCAGCACAAGAGAGAGGGAAAGAGGTGCGTGTGTGTGTGTGTGTGTGTGTGTGTGTGTGTGTGCCTGTCCTGTGGCACAGGTAGAATCATAGGGCTGTGGAGGGAAGTGGGATACTGGAAGTGGCGTGTGCCACCTACTTTTCCCAAACAGAGCCCAGGGGCCATGAACCAAGGTTGCCTTAGACGAGGCTTCCTAGGGCTTCTGCCTCAGGAGTTCTTAGTTTTTAGATTTCCCATGGGTTTTGCTGAAGCTCCTAACTGCACCAAGTCTAGACGCTACAGGCTATAAGAATGTCAAAAATTTAACTCGTTGGAGTTTACTAGTTGGATCTTCAGTGCCTGAGCCTAGATGGGAAGGAAAAGGGTTATGTAAAGACTTCTCACTGCATCTCCTGGCCTGGAGCTTACCTCCTCCAACACCCAAGAACCCACCCCAGGTGCCCTCACGAGTGAGTGCTCTTCATCTCCCACTCTGTTTCAGACTGGAGAAGACTGCGGGCAGAGAATCATCCTGTCACCCTAGCCACTCTGGTTTTCTGAAGCACATTTCTCCAAGAGACTCCAGGTTAGGTAACCTGCATCAATGGGCCGCCTCTGCCAAGTCCTGAAGAAGATCTAACTCCACAGCGCTGATTCACACTTAGAAGTCGGTAGCAAGTTTGAAATTATTGTAAAACATCACCCGGATGATATATTGTCCGTCTAGGCCAGATTAGCAAGATGTACGCATATAACATGCTTAAGTCACACTCTGAAACGCAAAAATATTTCCACAGGGGTCTGAGGTGACAGGGAAGAACAGGAGCAATCATTTTCTTTTTCTTTCTTTTTGATTTTCAATTTCTAAAGAAAGCATTGGTATTCAGGACGAGTTAGGCAATGTGTATTATAAGGCAAACAGGTCGCTGTCGTTTAAACCCAATCACAGTTCGTAGTTCAAGGCAAACTGCCTTTAAGTGACACAGTGTATATTCGCCCGCTTGCCTCAGACTGCTCGGGCAGGGACAGCCCCAAGAGTATTTATTTCTAGGACTGGAAACAAAACAACCAACCCCGTCTACTGCGTAAGAGAGCGCTTCAAGATGGACTGCCAAGGAGAGGCTTTTTGACCCCTGTGGAAATTAGTCATATTGACAGACGCAGGGAAGGTAAATTACCCCGCGCGCTGACGTTACGCAGAAGCGCTCCGAGTTCCGACTGCGCCCCGGCGCGGAGGGGGCCGGAGGCTCCCAGTTCTTCTCCCCAGATTCCGATCGAACCCCACTGTGCTACTCTGGGCGTGGGATTTATACAGGAAGGCGATGGAGAGAGAGGTAATAAGATGCTAGAGAGGAAAAGGGCAAGAAAAAGAAAACAAACAGAAAAGGAGGGAAAGAGAGAGACGCCGTGCTCGTCGGCACTGCAAACTTGAGACCCGAGGAGAAAGCGAGCGGGCGAGCGAAGTCCGCAGGGCGGGGGAAAGGGGTGGAGGCTGAGAAAGAGAAGACCCGGCGGCTCCGGGCGCCCAGGCCGCCACTTGGGAGGTCCTGGCCCCAACACTGGCCACCCCCCACCCCAGGATCGAGACTCAGGTGGGGGTGGGAGGGAGGTCACAATTACACCTCGGCTCCAGGCTAGGACTTAAAACTAAGTGGCGGGGACTGCAGTCTGAAAGCAAGGCCCTGCGGTCATCAGAGGGGGGCCAGCCCGTGCGCCCGAACGTTTTACAAGGCATGTGGGTACAAGAGGAAAAAATCAAAATAAACTACTTTCATCCAGCATGGGCAGTGAAAATAAAAGCTGCCTTTATAGGAGGTGAGCGGGAGTTTTGAAATTCGCTGTGTGTTGTTTTTATATAGTTTTGCGGTCCCACCCTGTAACTGGGGGAGAGATTGTGGGAGAAATAACTGCTAAATTTGGGGGTGGGGGAGGGCCATAACGGGGGTTAATAGATTCACTCCACATCAGACCCTGTCCTAGGGCTCCAAGGAACTGCATATATCCATACCTCTCATTACACAAACTGAAGAAGAGTACTCACGGGACTGGATTGTTGTTAACGAAAAATAGGGTCTAGTTGTCCCACCCTGTTTCAAAAAAAAAAAAAAAAAAAAAAAAAAAAAAAAAAAAAAAAAAAAAAAGAAAAAGAAAAGAATTGAGTCTGTAGAAGGAAAACACTGAAAATCGTAAGAAGTATGGCGTCTGATTTTCCCAGATTGGAATACAGTTCTCGTCTAAGAGTAAGTGGCATGGCAACAAAAGACCAGGATCAGTGCGCAGGATCGGAGCGCAAAGAGAAGGCCACATCCTGTGGCTGGAGTGTGGGACTCCAGATAGAGCAGGGTGCTGGCCCTGGGTTCAAAGGAAGGGTGAGAGCCTGCAGCCCAGCCTGGCTTTAGGGTTAGGAGTTGGCTCCTGTCCGGCAGGGCCGCCAGGGGAGGTGCAGAGGTCCTCCCGGACCTCGGGCCTGGCGTCTGTGGTATTTCTAGTTCTTCTGTTTCCTACGGGATCCTTTCTAAGCCTCATGGAGGCTCTCCCGGATGAGGTTGTGGGAATAGTGTGTGAGGCTGCAAGGATATTTTATAGGAAAAAATGCTTATTTTTCAGTTAGAACAAATCCAAACTCGCTCTCTCCAGACTCCTCACCTGGTTTCTCGCGTTTTGCCCTCAGGAACACACCACGAACCACATCAGTGGGCCTTGGGGACTGGGTTGGGTGGAGCCTAGAAATCCTTTCCGAATCCAGGTGCCACGAGCTGCCTTCTGGCCTTTCATCCCCTCTCTCCCTTTCATGCTTTCTCCAGATTCCTGCCGGACCTGGCTGCAGGGTCTTGGCAGCTTAGAGTGGGGGCCCGGGTGATTGGAAGAATCTCCCTCGCCTCTAGAGAGACGGGGGTTCAGGCCATTTCTTTATGAAGTTACTTATTTTTTCAATAAAGGTTTAAAATAAATTCAAATGTTTGGAAGCAACAGAGCTTCCAAACACTAAGGGGATCCAGAAATGTAAAACTTTGGACCCAGATTGGCAAACCTAAAGTGGGAGAATGTTTTACGCGCAAACATGGCTCTGGAAGCGTCCCCTCACTGGTGAGGCCTCGGGTTTTCACAACAAGTCTTCTCATCCCCGGCCCCCGCGGACTCCGCAGACCCACCTTCACACCACCGCCTCGGGCCCCTGCCGCGCTTTGGGCTCAGCTTTGCGGCAGGCTGCCTAGAACCCAGCCCTTGTAACCCCGGCTTCTGCCATTGTTCTTCCTTACCCCTCCCCCTTGGCTCCCTAGCCCCTGGGCTTCTCGGGGTCTCCCGAGCTGCCGGGTTTGGCCGGTGCCGCCCAATGCGCTTCCCTGGTGCTCTAGAGCTGCCCCCGCGTCCCGGATGCAGCGCTCCTACCCACCGGATTGCCTCGGGGACCCTTGGCTCTGGGTCTTCGGCAGCTTGGCGCTGTGAGCTGGCACACTGGATCGCCCCAGGCCTGTCACATCCACGGCTCAGTAGCCGGGTAGCCCTGCAGTCGAAGATGCTCAGAGGAGGAGGAAGTGTTGAGAAAAAGAAGGCAGAAAAACAAACAAACAAAACACCCCTAACAAACGCACTCAAAAGTAGCACTGAGGTTGGACTGTTTCGGTTTCAAGAGAAGCGACCTGGAGTATCTGGAGAAGGTTTTTGAAGACGTTTAGGAGGAAGGGTGAGCTTTCTGCTGAGAAACTCAATCTGCCATACAGTAGCGGCCCCATCTGGGAACTGTCACTGCTGACAGCACCATAGGGCACAGCCCTGATCTTCTGCACAGCCTGCACTCCCTGAAATACCCTCCTTAATCAAAGGACGTCTGTGCTGGAGCAGAGCTGACCGCGAGGAGCAGAGGGCCGGTGGATTCCACCCCTCCCGCCCACTCCCCGCGCACAGCACACAGCCACGGCCCCTCATCTCCCCAGCACATTAATTAAAAACGGAAGAGAGACAGGCTGATGTCACTGCTCTCAAAAGATCATAAACGTAAAAGACTCATCCTGTGAGAATCCCGAAAATGACTTTAATGAATAATTTCAGAGAGTTATGGCTTTGGGTGATTACTGAGCGAGAATATGAAAACCAGATTTGCTAGAGAAGGCGATGGTCAGTCACTTTCCCCCATTAAAACCACACGGCTTTCCTTCTTTCCCAAGGTCTAAGTTACAAACAGAGGTTGTGTTTTCATGTTTTTTTCTTTAAAAAAAAAACAAAAAACAAAAGCACCAACACCCCCTACCACACACAGCCCTGCATTTCTGCTTTGTCCTGAAGACAAAAAAATGTCAGCTCTAGACAATGACAGTAACAACTGGCTTTAAATGGAAGGCAGTTATGCACTGGTCAATGTCTTCTATCTTGTTACAAAGCATGAATTTATTGCACCTTAATTTAAAATATCTTTTTTGGCTTCTTCTTTAGGCAATGTACATAATGAAAGTTGAAAACTCTCTGCTCCTAAGTGCACTGTTTGGTCTAAATCATTTTAGCTGGCAGGATAGCAGAGGACAAAATGACTTGCTTCTACAGAAGAATCTACAGGTCTCCCTGGCTCTTCAGTTCTTGGTCACCAATAGATTGAAAGATGATTTGGTGCTATAACAAGGAATGGTATTTTCTCCCCCCACCCCAACCTTTTTTGGTACTGGGAATCGAACTCAGGACCTTGTGCTTGCTAGGTAGGTGCTTATGCCACTGAACTATATCCCTGGTCTCTAAGGAATGGTTTTTTTGAAGCACCCCATTTGGTCATAGAGCTTACGGGTTGAATTCATGATTGTTTATGGTTTGACGATGCTGGTTGATTTCTAAAGTTGGTTATGCATTTAAAATATACATTTTATATATTTTAAATACTATTTGAGAAAACAGTCAGAGTGCAGGGTGGGGGAAAGGACTGGTGAGTATCTTCTGATCCTTTACAAAAATGATTTAGTTGCCTGCACGCCAGTCTTCTATGCCTGAAAATATAATCAGATTGTTTGGACCTGTGACCCACGTGGATTTATCCCATCTAATTCATGTAAAAGTTCACTTATACTCTGTGTCTGCAAGTATGATGGCATAAGTGATGTGGGTTTTCTTGTTTTTGAGTTGGTTTGAATAATTCAGAAACCTGGCTGTTCATCTTTGAAGACTCCCTTAAGGCAGGTCATGGAGAATTCACTCACCAGAACTGTACAAGATTGTATTTTGTTTGGTCACTGTCTGTCCTCTTTCTAGAAGCATGGATGAACACAGTCCTCCAGTCATTTAAATATTGTCTAAAAACCTTATTCTCTATCCCTAGCTCCAGACCTTACAGCTTAATGTTTCTTTTCCTCTTCCTCTGAGGACATAGATGGGTGGGAGGCGAAAGCCAAGCTGCTGATGTCACATTTTCCCTGACTGAGGGGGAAATGTCCCTTTCTGTCTTAGATTACATGAAAATACTTTGGTGTTTGGTATAGCATTGCCTTGAAGACTTGAAACAATGGAGAGAACTTTGGGGAATTTTTCAGTATTGGGTTCCCAGTTTAAATACTCTAGGGTCTCAAAATTAAAACTTGTGGGGGCTGGGAATTTAGCTCAGTGGCTCAAGTGCTTGCCTGGTAAGCACAAGGTCTTGAGTTCAATCCCCAGCACCAAAAGATAAAATAAAATTAAATTAAAAATAAATAAATAAATAAATAAAATTTGTCATTCTACTGAAATCACGAGGCTGTCTTTTTTTTCTCTGACTGAACATCCCCAGCTTGCCCTTTTTGGTCCCTGTGGGGGTAAACTGCTTGCTAGGCAAAGATTCCACCACTGAGCTACACCTCTAGCCGTCTGGGTTTGCTTTGAATCTTTACATTGCCCAACTGCAGGGAGGTGTAGGGCTGACGCATGATATAGCAAATTCTCTTCCTGTAGAGACTTTAAATAATGCAGATCTTGCCCCACTCCTCGCTCATTCTTGATAAAGTCACCCCTATCTGCACGGTCCAGGATATCACACAGTCCGAGAAAGCCTGCTGAAGGTGAGGGACCAGTTGCTGCGGGTGGGTGGGGCCTCAGACAGGGGTTCTGGAATCCTCTGCTTTAGTTTTTGAAAATCAGTCTTCGGAATCAAGTCCCAGACCTGTGGAATCAGAAAAGCTGGTGAAGCCGGGTTGAAATAGAGCTGGATTTGTAATTTCGTCAGTTTCTCTGCTGAGTGGGAAGCCCTTACCCAAAGGGTTCAAGGTTTGTCCCAGCACGGCTAACTCCACCAGAACCCAGGCCAGCCCGCAGGGTGCCAGGGTCAGAGGTCGGGCATCTGACAGCGCCTCCAGGAATGACTGTGCACGCATAGTTAGCCTGTGTTCTGAACACTGCGACAGGTACAGGACAAAGCTGCCGGCAAGCCTGTCCACCCTGGAGAAGCGTTAGGCGGCAGCTCGCTCGATCCATTAGGCTTAAATAGCAGGTGCAACGACACTGTTCGGTGATCAGCTTCTGCCAACCCTCTCCACAAGGCAGAAGCTCCCACTATTTTTTGCTTCAAGGCTATAAGGGGTCGACGGTTGCCCAGGTGGGGAGGGCAGACCTAGGAGCTGTCCTAAGAGCAGCCTCCCCGCAACGTCCCCCTTCCCCAGCGCAAGTGGCTCTGCCGCCCCGGCTGCAGCTCTGGAAGTAGGACAGCAGCGCCCTGGCTCAGGGATAGTGAAGAAGCTCCGGTCGCTCAGGCCCGGACGCGGGCAGTTTTTTTTTTTTTTTCCTTCCAGGAGGAATGCGCGAAACTTAGCCAGTAGGAAAATTTAAAGTGGGGCGAGGGCATTAAAAACGCCAATTGGCCCCTCCTCGACCCAAACAAGGAAAACAAACCGTCTTCTGGGCTAAAAATACATATTTAGAAAGTCCCTGCGCTGAGGCGGGCGGCGCGTTCCAGCGCGTTCCGGGAGGACTTGGCCGCGCAGCCGCCGATTACACCCAGCTCGGCCGGGATGGCTCCGAGCCGTCTGCCCTGACGTCAGCGGGACTCTGGCCCCGCAGCAGCGAGATAGGCCAGCGGGCTGGGCGCGGGCGCGGCACTAATCGCTCCCAGATGTCTCTAATAGCGGAGATAAAGACGCACGGAGCGGCCGGGAATAAATTTGTAATCAGGGGTCTACCATCTGATCATCAAAGAGGCTCAAATGCCTGGAGAATTTGGAAAACCGTGTGTATGGGGGGAAGCGTGTGGGAGGAAAGGTAGGGTGCGCGGTCCTGAATGGGAACGGACTTGGGCAAGGTGGAGCGGCGAGAACAAGGACAGAAGTGTCCGACTGCTGCGCGCACGGAAGTCAGATACTCAGAGTACTTTACCCTCCATTAGCCTGCCAGGCCGAAGCCGCTTAGCAGGCGCAGGCTCATTAGAAGAGGACAGGCTGTTGTAACACTGCACGCCGGCTAAGCGATAAGGCGGCGCTCTCAGAACTGTCCGGCCCCCGGAAACGTGGGATTGGTTTCCTCTCCTGGAGCGGCCCCTCTCTCCCTCTCCCTTTTTAAAAAACAGTTAAACAACACATAGGCGTGCCCCTACCCCCTACTCCCTACAGCAGCACTTCACTGCACTGAGGAGATTTTTAGAGAGAGGGCTGGAGGGCTGCTGGGCCTCCAGCCGGGTTCTTATCCCCGCTCCTGGCTTTTTCTTTCCGAGAGATCCTTGGGCTGGGACAGGAGTCCTGCGCGTCAGGCAGGGGGGCTCCTCAGCGCCCCCTCCTCGGGCCTTGAACTGGATCTTAAGAGCTGGGTCCTACGAAAGGAATATTTTCCCTCGGGTCAAAAGATTATGAATACTGTAGAGAGACAGTGCCCAGGGTCCAGATTCAGTTCTCCATGAGGCTCAGCCACAAGCCTCGGTTCAGATCATTTGCCCTGGGAACCCACGAGCTTGTCCGGTTTGCAACTCAAGGTGCGTGGGTGAGACTTAGGCACAGGGCGAAGCAGGGACCATGTGAGACAGTTGTGGAACAGAAAAGTGCTCGAGCAGCGTTAGAAACAGGCTTGGTGAAAGCTCCAGGAGCGGTTTCCGGCCTTTTGTGGGCCAGCTCTACAAATGCAGTCCTGCCTTTCACGGCATCACTCGTTCTGTTTACTGGCCCTTGCATGCGCAGTCTAGGCCATTGCAACTTGCCTGGTTTGTCTCCACAAAGCTATAGTCTGGGCCTCCTTCGGCTCTCGGTCTCTTTGCTTTGGGGTTCATTCTCCTCCTCCATACCCCTTCCTGCGAATTCTGCAAGCATCCAATTCCTGCTCTCCTCCTACATAAATACCCCTAGGAAACTACCTGCTCTGAGACTGTCCCCTGCTGTGGGCAGCAGCCAGCAGTCATAGGTGAGGAAAGGGAATTGAGCCATCATCTGCCCCCAAACTGATGCGCACACTTTTTCTAAGAGGGCTTAGTGTCTACCCTCCCGCCACTGTTGCAGCCATCTCATTGCTGAAGTAAACCAAACCATCAGGTCCCCTCCACCTGACGGCAGCTTAGGCCAAGAGACCCACCGCTGCTAGATGTTCTGACCCACTGCCTGACCCTTTTGAATTTTAGAACTTCCTGCACTGCCAGCAGCCAGAGTGAGGCTTCTTTCCTGACCTGGGAAGGAATCAGAACCCCAAGTGATCTTGTTGCCACCTGAGAGTTCTCCACCTGAAAAAGCCCAGAAAGCTGCTGTCAGTGCCCAAGCTGGGGACAAAAGTCCTGGAAAACTGAGACTATGGGTAAGGAGTATGACAGACCACACTCTGGGCTTTGCAGATTCCTTCCCAAGCTGAAGGCATACATCTACACCCACAATGGCTGATCCCTGGCCCGCTGCTGCTCCAGGGTTATCAGGCTTTTGGCCTGTGCGGCGGTCTGGGGCCAAGCCCTGACAGCCAGATCTACCATCAATTTACCTTCCGCTGCCCCAGCTTCCCATTTAGCTTTTAACGTCAAATCCTACATTTTTGTCGGCTCCGGCCTGTCTAGAGTGCTTGTGATTTCGCTGCAGAAGTGATTGCTCTTAACAAAATGGCAGCAACTACATCATCCAAGCAATTAAAACAGAGGCTTTTTAGCCAGTCCAGAAAGCAGGAGATTGGAAACTTTTTTTTTAAACAAAGAAGAAAAGTAGTTAAAAGAGAATAAATTGTGTAGAAAAGAAAAGAACAGAAATGGAGAAGAAATAGTTGCTTAACTGCCTCAGAACTTGGACAATGTGGAGCAGGAATGCTGGGTGACTGGGAGCCTTGGGATGTTGGTATGATGGTTTCCTGAGGGAAAGGATAATCTGGGGTGTCCCGATGGTTGGTCTTTGGCCAGCTGGAATATGCCTCTAGATAGCTGCTGTGGCCAGTAGCCAGTCATAGGTGAGGAGAGGGAACTGAACTGCTTGAGGTGAGGGGTAGATGAAGCCTTTCTGTTGGCTAGGGTATTGAGTCTGCTGGGTTTCTGTATAGTTGAGATTCCCAGCAGGTTGGATCCACGAAGTGTCTGGGGTACCCCGGCTTGGTGCTGCTGGTGGTAAGGATGTGACTGCGGCAGGAGAGAGAGGAGACCGGCAGAGTTTGATCCCTGTCAGACTAAGAGCTGAGTGTCTGGAGCACAGGTTAAAAAGCATGTGTATTAGCAAGCAGCTACATAGGCACAGTGCACCAGGATCTTTGGGCTCCCTTCTGCGGGTGCTTAATAAACCAGAAAAAGTGTTAAAAACAGCATAAGTGCATTAAGGCCCCGATGAGAAGACTCCATACCCAAGGAACCCACAGGCACACGTGCATAGTGAAGATAACTTCTCTCTGTTCTTGTTTTTAAAACTGTTCCCACTACCGTTTATCCACCCCATTACTTTGGTGAACTACTTTCCTTCGGCTCAAGGACCTGGAGTTTTTCTCCTGAGTGGGTAAAATAAAGGAAACTGGAGGCAAGAGAGAGGGGGAGCCACTCAGCCAGTCCGACAAGGATGGAGAGAGCAACAGAAAACCAGGGCGCGCCTCCCCCCACCTTCCAGTGCTATAAACAAAGGCAAGTGTCTGTAAACACAGCCCCTCGCCCACCAGGTCGGCTCAGCACCCGCTGACCTGTGGGGAGAAAGTTCAGATCGCTTTGGCCGAGTTGTTCTAACCCCGCGCCCTCCTGTTGTCAGCCGCCCGCCCGCAGAAGTCCGCCAAGCCACTCGCTCACTCTTCTCTCCCTGGGCACTGGGAATTCGCTCACGCGGGCCTGATCTAGTCCAAGGCGGGCGGCCGGATCAGAGTAGGCACCAGCGAGGAGGCGTGGGAACCCTTAGGGTGTCACAAGAGGGTCTGCCCTCTGGAGGGGTGCGAACATTACCCGAGGATGGGTTCCAAGGTGGAAACTCTCTGGCAAGCCTCTCCAACAAGAGATTTATATACGCAGCGTTTCATGAAACAAACCGCTTTTTAATACGTTTCACCTTTCTCTCTCCCCACATCCCTCCCGCCCCCAACCCCCCAGGCTGCCGAGTTAGTACTTCATAACACTTCAGTTTCTCTGATTTCTAGAGCAGAATCAAGCTTTAGCCAAGTCTGGGGGGGAGGGGGCGCGGGAACTTTCTTCCGGGGTATTACTGGACTCGGACACCAGAAGCCCGACAGGGTGAAGTCCTTGGCTGCTGGAAGTTGGGGTAGCTTGCAGCTTGCTCTGCCGGGCAGACTTCAGACACCGCACAGTTCATATTGAGTTCTTTGTAGCTCCTTGTAAATCTAACCCACCCCTTGCCCCCCTTTAAACCTGTGGTCTTGTTCGCGATTTCTTACTTGACATAAAATTCCTTGTTACCTAATCATACTGTTTTTTCAAAAGCCCTTCACCGTCCCCAGCTCAGAAGAGAATCCTCCCAATCTAGACTACAATCAAAACCTCCTCTCCCCCCCCTTTCCTTTCCTTTTATCCCCCTATATTTTAAACCAAACACCCTAGAGTATTTCCTGAGGCTGTAATAATGCCTGGGATTCTTTTCACACCTCCTTCACTGGAAACCTCTCACCAAACACAAATCCAAGCCCCCAACGGCAGTCATCTGATTGATTTCAGAAAATAAGGACACTGTTCCTTCTTCTGAGACAACAGTGGGCCATTCCTGTGGCCCAGACACTTGTGCTGTAGGCCACTCATTGGTCTCCTGGGAGCTTGGGGAAGGAGGAAAGAGATAGGCCGATGGACAGGATTTCCACCAAGGACACATCTCTTTAACTGAGCCTCCGCAGCCTCACTGGGACAGGGACCACAGTCATACTGATAGATCAGAACCACTGACTCTTTCAAATAAAGTTAGAGGCAAGTATGATAATTTAGTTTACTTCTGAATATTTTAAATATTATGAAAGCAAGTATAACAGCTTTGTTTTCAAAATTCTTTTGAGGTATCAGCCATTAAAAGATTAGGATTTTTGTAAAAAAAAAACACACAGTGGTTTATTGAATACTTACAATGTTTACACCTTCAATATTAATTAAATTCCACTTAGTTTTAGAGGACGGAAGTGCACAAAACAAGTAGCTGTTGGAAACATCTTTGAATAGGGAATGATCATATAGGAAAAGACAGCACTAGTTACCGACCCCAACGGAAATGTTAGTGGCCCTGTTTTCTGCTTTGAAATAAAACTTTATAATCCCCAGGAATATTTATATCCAAAGGCCAGGTATTAAAGATACACTTCACATATACACTAGTGTCTGCCGTCTTTATCTGGGAGGGGCTGGTTAGGTGAGGAGGACAACGGTGGTGTCTACACAGCCAACAGGGAACATTCACACACACAGAATCTACAAGTCGAAGGGATCCCTTACCACGTGGGAGTGTCCTCTTCATATTAAAATATGGAATGCTTTTCTTCAAATATCCACTGTTTTGGAGGGGGAGGTGGGAAATGGATGCCTCAAAGGGGGGCAAAGAGAGGGGGACGGAAATTGCACATAAATAAACCGGATGATCCAAATGCAAGTAGTCCTCAGAGCAGAGCCAAGGGCTTGCCGGGAGTCCTGGGTCAGTATCTGGCACGTTGGCCCCAGCTCACTGGCTCTCTCTTCCTCCTCCTCCTCCTCTTCTTCACTGCTTGAGCTCCAGGGCCCAGACGTGCTGCGGCCAGCCTGTCCGGCCTTTGGTTTTCTTGTCATTGCTGCTTACTGTGCTTTTCAAGATTTCATTCTGGACAGAAGGGAGACAAGAGCAAGAAAAAAGGAAAGAGAAAATTAGAAAGAATACCTGGTCCCAAGCCACTCCAGCATTTCCCGGGCCAGAAGAGGGTAAGGGAGGGCGGCAAGGCCGAGAAGGGAGATGGTTCCAAGTCCCAGGTCCTGCAGCAAAGTGAGCGAGGCTTTGCAGTGCCCTGGCTACCACTGAGGCCTCCACGCTGCAACACTCAACTACCAGATCGGCAAGTTTATAAACAATCGCTGATTTTCCAGTCATTTATGGAGGAGCCCAGGATCTTTTTTCCTGACTCCAGATGTAGAGGTAGTGTGTGTGTGTGTGTGTGTGTGTGTGTGCACGCGCGTGCATGTTGTATGTTGTGTGTGCACTAAATGTGTCCTCTGTTTTCAAGAGCAACCCCAGAGCCACGTTCTAAGAAAAATGGGCTGAAGGCCACTGTGCTCCAGTCAGAGCCTTTCAGCCAGTGGCTCTCAGCTTCCAATTTAGAAGCTTCTCTAAGGTCTCTGAGATTTCTGGTCATTTGCAGGGTCATTTGCTTATGCAGCCATCAAAGGGTCAAATGCCCAAAAGGAAACAATCTCAAGAAATGGAATTATTTTTCAGGCATTTATGGCAATTGCCTGGTGTCCTCAACACTACCACGCTGTGGGCACTTGGTAGGAACCTGAGGGAATTTTAAATGGCTCAGTAAAATTTGGTGTTACTCCTTATAACAACAACTGTAGTGATATTTAACTTTTGCCTTAAAGTGTACAGGCTTGTTCAAATAAAACATCACAGCCGAAGAGGAATCTGAGCTGTATTTCATGGTTCAAAGTACTTATTTAGTATTTACCTTCATGCCTTTCAGGCATAGCAAACATAAAACTCTCTCAGGTTCAGAATCAGTGGCAACCTCGTTTTTTGGAGGGTGAAATAATTGGAATTGAGAGCTTCTTTCATTAGAAATATCTGAAAGTAAGGTCAGATTGGAGGCCAAATGAAGGCTCTAATGAGTATGGAATGAGAGGCCGGGCCAGTGCGACATCTGTCTGCATCGAGTTGGGAGGCTCGCCCTCGCCTGGAGGGGTCTGTCAGAAGTGCCAAGCATCTCTCTAAAGACCTCCACCCCTTCTGTACAATCCTCCCCATCTCCGTTGATGCAGGAAACCATCCCCTAGCACAATCTGGTGCAATCAACACATTCAAAGAATGCGGGTGTCACCTCTCAGCCTGGGAGCAGTGGCTCCCTGAACCCCACACCCCCAACTGCCCTCCGGCCCTAATACTGACCAGCTCCTTCTTCCGTTTCTCCTCTTTCACGTCTGTTTTCTTGATCTCCGCCTTGAAGGCCTCCGCCTCGCCGTTCTGGTCATCCTTGGCCAGCAGGTCCATGAGGTAGGCGATGTAGCTGGTGGCCAGGCGCAGCGTCTTGATTTTGGAGAGTTTGGTGTCGGCGGGCACGTTGGGAATGCACTCGCGCAGTTCGGCGAAGGCGCTATTGATGCTCTGAGTCCTGCGCCGCTCCTTGCGGTTGGCGGTGCCCCGGCGCTTCACCGGGCGCGGCCCCCCCAGGCCCGGGGGCCCGGCGCCGGGCGGCACTCCCCCGTAATGGGAGTGGTCCAGGCCGGCGGCGCCGCTGGCATACTCGGGGCTGTAGGACAGGGCCATGCTGTAGTCAGGGGGCGACATCTCGGGATGGCCGATGAGCCAACCGTGGAAGTAAGGGTTCTCCTCGTGGCTGCAACGGCTGGCGGCAGCGGCTGCGGCAGCGGCGGCGGCGGCGGCAAACGGATAGCCCTCATGGTGCACCACGGGGTGGTGGGGAAAGCCCCCTACCAGACTCATTTCGCCCTCCGCGCCCCTCCACGCGCCCCAGCGTGCGCGCAGCCCCACCGCGCCCTCTGCCCGGGGCCCTGCTTCAACGTTCGGCGTCTTCCCCCACCCCCCACCCCCCAGCCCCCGGGCGCCCGGGCCCGCCCGGCAGCTGCAGAGGGGGCTGCTGCAGCCCGGGCGCCGGCCCCCCGCCTGGCCAGCCGGGCCTGCCTCAGCAGCGCTGCGGCCGCCGGCTCCCCATGGGGCGCGGCGAGGTGGTCCCGGCACGGTGCGCCCCTGCCTGCCGCCGCCTTCGCCGCCGGTTCCCGCCTCGCTCTGCAGCCCGCGCGCCTGCTCCTGTTTCCGGGGCTGCTGCTGCTGCGCCGAGGCTGACTCCTCTGGTGCTCATGCAAAGGTGCCCGAGCTGCTGCGCGGCTGCTGCGCGGCGCCCCGGTACTCCTCCGGCGGGCCGCGCTCCTGGCACCGAAGCTAACCTGGAATCCGGGAACGAGTCCGAGCCCCGGCTGGAGGAGCGGCCCGGCTCTGCGGGGTGGCGGCGGGGTCGGCTGCTCACTGCAAAGCTACCTCCATGCGACCCTCCCCTTCCCGCCTCTTCCCCTCCCCCACAGCCCGATCTGGGTTCTTGGGCGCTTATTGTTTTAATGAAAAAAAAAAAAATTGGCTGTTGTTGTTTTGGTCCTTGAGTGTGAGTTTTAGCTGCGAGTAACGTGTCCTCGCTCCTCTCAGTCTGTCTCGGAGGGTTTTCAGAGAGGTCTCAGTGCATCCATGTTCTCAGATCCTCTCCTTTTGGGGCACGGACGTGGGGCCCTGGCAGCGCCTTGGCGCGCGGAGGCGGTGGCTTGGGCTCCCGGACCCGTCTGCGCAGTGGCCGAAGCAGCTCCCGGGTGGCGGCGACGGCTCTCCTAGGCTGGACGCTGTGAGGGGAGCAAGCAGATTTTCTCAGCAAGATCTCCATGTACAGCTACATCTTTAGGGCCGCTCGGGTTAATATATGTCGTCAGAGGCTCCTCACGCCAATCCCGGGGCGATGGGGGCGGCGCCTTGAGCTCTCCGCAATAAAACTTTTTGATGTTCGCGTTGCTAATTGCCGAGGTCCTCTTCCAGGATTGGCTGTCCCCTCATAAGCATAAGATAATTAAAACAAGGAGGGGGGGCAGAGTTAAAAAAAAAACTTTTTTTAATCATTCAGAGGTTAATGCAAGTGTTTAACAGATGCTACACTATTAAAATATTTCCCCCCAAGTCTCAAATATTGAAGAATCTTAATCAGGTATAGTATCACTCTGCTTTCTTTTCTGGTTGGGAAAAAAAAAGAAAAAAGAAAAATAACTCGCAGACACTGCTTTTCAAAGCGTTTTGTAAGTAACGGAGGCAGAAAAATGACCCCAGGCAGCCGCGAGCAGTTCTGTGCGGACGCCCGGAGCCCAGCGAGGGCGTGGGGACCCCCATAAAGGGGCGGCTGCTGGCGGGCGCGAGCGGTCTCCTCCCCGAGGCGGCCCCGGCTCGCGTGGGGAAGGCGCTCCCTTAAGCTAGCACAGGCTGGGAACACGCGTCTTGGTGGCTCTTATCATGTTACCTCGGTCGGAGCTGTTTGGGGGTGGCTCAGGTTATGGTGACAACTTGTGGAGATCACAGTTGAGACGCCCCGGGTAATCGGTCAAACCGATTGTAAATGCTCTTATTTCCCCCATTCTTCAGGGACATCAGCCCCAACGGAGACTTCGGAAGATTTTAAAGTGCGGTCACCTCGATTCCCCGAATCTTTGGTGTGGCCGGTATCCGTGTTCCCCTGGTTTAACTAGCCTGTTTGGTAAGTAACTGAATATTTTTTACAGCGTGTTCAGAGCTTATTTTCCAGTTTTTATGAACAAACATATAAATATATCTCTGCATTCCTGCCTCCCCCATAAAAGCGGGCATCTGTGGAAAACAGTTTAGTTATCGAAGGGGAACCATTAAACGCTAGTTTAAGAGGGAGGCCGGGAGGACGGCTCGTGGATGTTTAGACTGCTGGCCTTGCTGATCTTGAATGCATTATAGCGGAAAGTGGATCTCCACTTGTAAGTTACCAGCCGTGAGACACTCTGGCCAAGGCGCCCGCGTGGCGAGAGTATCTCGAGAGGGTTCTCAAGAGGGAGGGGTGGGGTGGTCAGTGGCTGGGGCTGAAATCACCCTCGAGATTTGGCCTCAGCCTCAAGGAGAGGCTGATGTGCCTATGGGATTCTGCCTGGGGAAAAGTGTCAGCAGGAGCTCCGCAGGCTGTAAATTACAGGGAATTCAGGGCAGAGCTAGCGGAAGGCGATGGAGGCCGATGGGCCTTGGACCTGGCAAGGGTAGCCCAAGGGACACCAGTGACTCTCCTTTGGGCATCATCTTTCGGAGGCAAGAAGAGTCAGCTCCAGGCGGCAGAAGAAGCACAGCTGGAGGACTCCTCTAGGACGGTTCTTTTCTTATCTACTCCGGCTTGCCCCAACTCTGTAGTGGTTCAGGCTGGGAAGCCAGGTCAGAGCAAATGAAAGCCGCGGATCTTGATTGCTGCCGTGGGCTTCTAGCCCTGGACAGCCACATCAAGACATATATGTGGTTTTAGGTTTGCTGCTGCTGTGTAGTAAGAGAAAGAAGGAACACATAGAGAGGGATGTAAAAACCTGGTTTGGGAGTCCATGGTGGGGGTATTCTTCCTTTCCTTACCATGGAGTCAGCTTCCCTGATGCCTCTAGCAGAGCCCTTAAGGTAGAGAACAGAATGGAGAGTAGATGAAAGCAGGCACCAGTAAGCAGGCCAGGGGCTTGTATTTTGTATCAGAACAAAGTAATGGCTACTTAGCTTTAAAGTCCTAACTTGGGTGGATCTGCTGTTTGGGGCATAAGAAGAACCTTTTTAAGAATTGCTCCTTTGTCAGAGAAAGAATACAGGTAGTGTGGCCAGGGATTCTGTTTACATTTTTACTAGGAGGCCAACTGTGTGTGTAAATACTAGTAGTTCAATTCTCTGACATTAGATAATTTTTAAAACGTCTGTTTATAAAAACACATTTAGGCCTTGGGAACAGGTAGACTAAGTACGATGGTTGCACCAGGGAGCAGATACAATTTTAGGGGAAGTTGTTTGGCTGCTTTCAGAAATAGTTTTTGGAAGTGGAGAGAGAAAGAAGAACCTAAGGAAGGCTGGGTTGGGGACTGAGAAGCTGCCATCCTCAGTTGTGAAGGATTGGAATTTGCCACATTTAGTTTTTTAAAATGCTTTTTACTTTGATACAAAAAACAAATGAGTGAATCCATTCATGGCCCTAGATAACATTACAAGTAATAAAAGAAAGAGATGTGGGACAGAGCAGAGTGGGAAAAGACGCTAATCTGAACATCAGTGGTCGTCTGCAGCATTTATCAGTTAGTTCCTAAGTCCCAGGAAATCTAAAGCATTGCATATCTCAGAATTCAAACACAGAGGTTAGAGCCTTAGAAAGTTGGTCTGGAGGTGGCTTGGAGAGTGGAGACAAATGAGGGAACACTAGTGATGGCCCCAACTGCAGGAACTGACTCAGGGAGGCCACCCTGGCCTTGACCAGCTGAGCCCTGCCCTTAACACACGACTGAACACTGTTCATGCTTTCCTTTGAGTGTCTTTTGCCACATTTTGCTCCAAGAATCCTGGGATGCTTTGTTTTCATGCTGCTTTGGAAAACAGTGAGGTTAAGGGGCCATCTCAAGTTTGTCCCCAAATTAGGTAGTCTGTGTGTATTGGGGTGGTATTAATGAAGTTAGTTAATGGTAGTGGTAATGGAGGAGAAGTGGGTGCTGATGATAAGGAAAGCAGGAGGACAGGTATAGAACTTAACTGTGACATCAACTTAGGGACACCTCTGTTGTGTTGTAGTACTGTGGTCTCTAGTACACTCCCCAAAAGATACTTATTTAGAGTTCTAAAGGCCTCAGGGAACTGCAACAATGCTGACTGGGGTGGTCCTGGGGATCCTGAGAGGAATCCTATAGAGAGAGAGAGAGAGAGAGAGAGAGACAGAGAGACCAAGTCTCTTCCAGACTGAGAATGCTTCTTCACAGGGAGGCAGCCCAGGTTCAGGGGAGTGATGGTGACTTCCTTGTGGTTGGTGGTGTACGTACTGGGCTGTGCATTCATTATAGCTGTTCCCGCCAAACCCACAGAATTCTGTTCAAACATTTATTTTGTGCCTATGTCTCTTGTCTTTGCTTTACTCCCACCACGGCTTCCCCTGGAAAATATTCAAGAACACGGGAAAGGCTGAGCACTCCCTTGGAAACATTTTGGACTTATGAGATATTACTTTAAAAATCAATCTAGTTTAAACTAAATATTTTTTTTAAACTTCAGTCTGTTTTTAGGGAAAATACAGATCTTTTCAAGGTATTTATTATTTCAGAGGCAAGGGCAATTTTGTATCTTGTGATTTGCTCAAGAGAATTCAAAATAAACTGGACCTGAAAAGAACCAGGCCAGAAGGGCATAAACACATATTTTATATTTACAGGAATTATGGCTCAATTCCCTTCATCATCTTTCAAACCTCTTTTTACCTTGTTTCCCTAAACAAAACAATGGAAATGATTTTGAGCATTCTCCTAAATAAGTATAAAAAGGAGGACTCCAGAACATGCCAAGAACTCAGACAGAATATCATACCCGGAAGGTGACAGAATAAAGCAACATGTTCTTGAATATGTAATCTCAGCCCCACCTGTACCAAGGACAGTGCTTCATGTGACACTGATGACTGTGTTTTCTTCTCTACTAGGGTGGGACTGAGTCATTTTCCATGTTAGCCACTTGTCCCAGAAGGTTTAGGACATCCAGAACAAGGCGTGTCGTCCAAGTGGCGGCAAGGGTCTCCTTCTGTGATCTTGCAGTTCCTCCCTTTTTTGTTTTCCTTTTGGGAAATAGTTGTTTACAGACAGGACAAGTGATAATAGTTCAAAGTACACATCTACAAAGTGGAATCGAGTTTGATTGGGCTTTTATGTCATTTCTAAAATGAAGAGCATGAAAAACTGTCCTTGACTTTTATGTGGTTTTGTTTCTTCTTAGCAATTTCTTCTTGGATTTGGCATGGGGGTGGGGTTTTGGGGAGAGGGCCATCTTCCCTCCTGTTCTCCACCCAGAGCTGACCTGTGGAGATGGGGGGGAGGGGCTGGTCCAGCTGCAATGCTGACTGTGGAAGGGTTGATTGCTTTTATGAATCTTTCTGTCCAGTTTTGATTAGGAAATATGTCAGTAGAGACAATCAGGACCTGAAAAAATGCCTGTACATTTTCCTCTGCTTTCTCCTATTCCTTCCTTCCCTTGTAATTCACTTTCCATCACTGTTTTTATTTAAAAGTGTTTTTTTCTCTTGTCATGGAATCTGTGACTGCTGTGAAAGAATGACCTACTGGCTCATCTTTAAGTCCTTTCAGAATATCTTAACATTCAGTACTATAAGCAGTAAAATTTCCATTTTCTCCAAATGCTGGATCCCCATCTTAAGTGGTAGCTGTATTGCTGTTCTGGAGAATTTTCATTGGTAAGGAAGGACTAAATACTTTGACAGGTACCCAAGTCTGTAAGGCTAAAATACTCATTTAGACTAAAGGTAACATAAGATAATACCATAAAAGACCCTTACAAAAAGCAGCATACTGTATATACATGGAGGTTGTTTTTAGTTTTGTCATACTAATCCTAAGAGGAATGGTAAATCTAATCTTTGGTACTTTGTAACAAATATAGAGCTTTAGACCAAAATGGTGTAAAATACATCCTACAGGACTTTTGCTAAATATTCATCCACATTATTGTTTTAAACAAATTATATACACAAATAGTTTCAAGGCCAGAATCATGGCTCAGTGCTACAACGTGTGCCTCACGTGTTTAAGGTCCTGGGTTCCATTTCCAAGCATTGCTAAAAATAAAAATAATAAATAACGAATAAATATTAAAAAAGAAATACTTCTCAAAAGCCAGAGGGAAATCTTTCAGAATTCAGAAGAGGAAATAAATGTTATAGTGCATATTTTGCCCTAAGAAATGAGTAAGTAATGTACTTCAACAATATCTTGCAATGTAGTCCAGTGTTCAGAACAAAATGTGAGTGGAAATGGCAATTTAAAAAGTGGGGCTTTGGAGAAACCATTTCTATGCTGGAAGATTTGTTCCTGACTTGAGGCCCCAGTGCATTCCCAATTCTAACTTTGGTGTTGTTTGCATTCCTGGAAAATCCTGTTCTATAGCTTCCTTTGCAGATTTACATGGATGGATTTCTTTAGCTCTGACAGTTCCTTCCAAACCTTTTCTACATTCTTCTAGAGTCTTTGGTTATAGACAAGGGACTTAAACCAGGGTGGTTAGGTTTCAGGTTAACAAAAAGAAACACTTTTATTGTCAATATTAATGGCAAACCTCGATTTTTACAAGCCTTGGGTTTAGCAGCATGAGCAGATCAAAAGCAGCTTAGCTTCGTTTCTCAATATTCTCTGGAGCTTAGACAATTAACTGCAATTTTGCTCCTAACGAAAGAATGCATAAAAGTTAGTTACGGAAATGTTAAGGTTAGTCTTTTGGCGGAGGTTTTTTTTTTTCCGTTTTTTTTTTTTTTTTACCTGTGTTCAACATCTCAGAAGCCAATAAATTTATCCACTCAGCTCGAGTTGAGTTTTGAAGGAAAATTCCTTAAGAAAATGTGTGTGAGCAGAGTGTCCTCATTTGCAATGCCATGAGCCAGTTTTAGTGTGTGCATTCCATGCTAGCCTTTCTGGCTGGGTAAGGATCCGGCAGACTGAGGTCTCCCTGGTAATTTGGGTACACCGAGTCTCCAGTTAATGATAGATAATCAGCCTTTGGGTCATTCGGTCATTCTCTTATTACAAACCCCTTCTGCTCCCTCTGATCTCCTTTCAAACTAAATTTCACACAAACAAATAAAGCAAGACAGGGACAAGTTCTTAAAAAAAAGAGGGAGAAATATTAGAAACTTCTGATACAGAACTCTAAACAGGGAAAGGCAAGCTAAAAGAGGATAGGAAAGAACATCTTATCAAAATGAACATGTTGTGTACAAAACATTAAAAGAAAAGGCTCTGGTTTTTGTTAAAGTGACAGAAAATTAAAATAAAAATAATTGCAGGCAGAAAAGTTATAATATAAACAGAGAAGGCAGGATGCTTGTTGGAAATGCGCAGCACTAGGAGGCTAATTTGTTGTTACAGATTATATATCTGTACTGTGATTGGAGAAGCACTACTTTGTTCCATTTTTCCACAAGAGAATGGTTTTCTTTTTTTAAATATAGTGTGAGTGCCCATTTAAATTAACACAGGCCAAAACCTCAAGGAACAAAAAATGGAATTGCAATCTGCTTGCAAAGCATCCGACTTCAAATGAAGAAATTGGTTGCATACAGAAAAAGCAGAATTCCATTCAGAATACATTTGGAGACTTCACTAAATGGGTGTGACTGATGCTTTTTTTGGTTTTGCTGACAAAAGGCGCAGTTCATTCTTAGGAAAGTACAGCCGAAACCAGTCCTCCCCATACTCCTGGGGGTCTTCACTTTCCCGATCTACATCTGCCTGTGACTTCAGAAAGAAACTTCACATTGGCCAAGGTACATCTCTGTTCACATCCTCCTGGGAAAAGCACGGGAATGTGGGCTCTAGCGGGTAGGACCTCTGGTGAGAGCGCCCCTAGTGCCATTTTTCTGTTCCTGCTCTTAACAGGTCTGTTTGGCCTACCTACAGTACAGGGCTCCAGAAAGATCCAAGATTACCGTTAGTATTGCTTCCAAGCCTTGGATTTTCAATCCTAAACGATTAGGAGTTTTGGTTCAGGACTTGATCAACCTGCAGTTAGAGATGACAGCAGGTGGTGAAAGTGCGACTCCTGCATTTTCTTCAGTTGTGGGTCTGGCACTCCTTCACTTGCCAGCATCCTTGGCAAACAACCCATCCCTTTCCCTCTCCGTGTTGGGTTGGAGAATTCACACCTTTTTGTTGCTTCTAGGCCCAAGCTAAATGCCCAAGGAAGCCTTTCTAGGTTACCTGCCCTTTTCTCTTCCCCAGATCTAGACCTGTTAATGAACTCCTTTTTGGTGTTCTCACTAGTATTCCCTTTGTAGTTCTCTGGGCACAAAATCTGTTACCTCCTTCCTCTGACAAGCATGCCTTGACAACCCAATTAATGAACTGCAGCAAAAAAGGTACTCAAACAGTGTGCAGAAAAGAGATTTAGAGAAATGGAGTACAGTACTACAACCATGATTGGATTAGTTTTCCTTTATTTTGAAAATGATAAGAGTAGGTAGAGGGTTTGGAAGTGGTTTATCTCCAAGCCTCTGGAAGAACTAGGGAAAGATTCTTGCTGATCAGTTGGGCCTGCAGCAGGCCTAGTCCAGCCTGGTCCAGATGCTACCTGTGCCCGGCATCCTGAGCTCCACAGTCAGTGCTGGGCCGGGCTTCATTGGCTCTCCATAGACGGTGTGATCTGATTCAGCCTCTCTAAACCTTAGGTTCCCTATCTGAACAATGGGGATGACAGCACAGACCTTGGGGTGCATGGGCTAGAGTAAAGGGATCAAGGTACCTTCCCATGAATCACCTGATACAGAGGCAGCCCTAAATACTCATGCATTTTCTCTTTCTGCCTTTTCGGTTTTTCCTCTCCGGTCCAGCTGCCTGAAGACCCAGCCAACCTGACAGCGATGGGTGCCAGCCCGGCCAGGTGTATCCTTCCCGTGCCGTCCATCCAGGGGCGTCTCCTGTCGCCGACTCCTCCATCCAGCCTCGATCCCTGGAGCCACGCAAAAGTGCCGCTCCACGGGGATCGCCGGGGGGTGCGACCCTCGCAGGACAGTAGGCGCTGGGCAGCGGGGCGCAGGACGGCGGTAGCGGCACGGGGATGTTAGGGGTACAGGCTCGGCCAGAGCCACCATCCCGATCTAACCCTGCACTCCACCGCCCTTGCCATCCTGGTTCAATTCTCATTTTCATCCCCAACCTTCTTTGGGCTCCCAACATCCAGGAGACGATTCTCCGCCGCGCCAGCGAGGGGAAGGGCTCAGCTGGGGGATGGGGTTGCGAGGGGGTGTGGAGCCTCAGTTTCCCCGGCGCGTCCGCGGCCAGGACTTTTCGCCCTCGGCGGGCAGGAGGGGGTTAAATGCGCCCCTCTCTCACCCTCACTGTCAAGCCCCTGGAGCTGGACGAAGGCCGCGTTTCCCTCTTGAGGTCTCATTAGGGAAACCCTCCCGCTATTTTCCAACATTTCCTCAATCAAGCGTCTTTAAATAGAGCTGCGCAAACAAATTGGCGGCAAAAGCGTAGATCTTGTCACGACGGAGACCGATCCAATATTTCAGCCTTGTTTGCTTTGCAATTACGGGCCGGCTTGTGGCCGCGGTGCCACCGGGGCAGGTCCGTGAGGGTGCGCATTCTCTGGCACCCGCGGGGGCGCAGGAGGCGAGCACGGAGCCACCGCCGCCGGAGGGGACGGGGCGCGGGCCCAGGGCGCCTTTCCGGAGCGTCCCGCCGGGCCGCGGAGCAGTGCTGCCGGGGACCGACTTCCCGAGTTCCTGACCCAACCACTGCGGTATCCAGGACAATTAAGGACACAGTTCACATTCGGAAAACAGTGTCGTGTCCTTTGTGTCCGCACCCCTCCCCCTGCCCCGCTCTTCCGTCTTGGGTACATTTTTACTCAGTATATGTGAGCGGTTACTGCATTTCCCCTTCTCCCTTGCTGTGAAACAGTTAGTATGATTTGTTATATTTTCCATAGCTGCTTATTCTTGTTTGACTTTTTGTACAAAGTCTCTTTAATTCTGCTGCAGAAATCAAGCCCAAGTCCTGCGGGCGGGCTCCTGCAGAGATGTGGCCGCCTCCGGCCTGCTTTGAGTTCTGTCGGGGAGCTCTTCCGTGTAAATGAGCCTCTGAGTGCCTTGGTCACCGCCCAGGCCAGCCTAGTTTGTATCAGCAGAACAGTAGTTAACTCCAATCAGGTCCTAAGCCTTATATTTCACAGACAATTAAATCTTGGCTGCCCTTTAACAAAATTGTAATATTTACTCTGCTTTATACCGGGGAGCACTTTTAAAGTAAAAAGTAAATACATTTCAGAAAGAAAATATGATAATAAATCTCTTTTTATGGATCCTCGCTGCATAAGTGGAAACAAGAAGATTTAAATCTTCAGCAACTTCACTCCCCACCCCCCACCCCGTTTTTAAGCACAGCTGAAGTTACAAGATACTGTCTTCTAACTTGTTCTCCATCTTTTGGGGGAAGACACCTGCATTGTTATATTCATTTAAATTCCTAGATTTCGCACCCCACCCTGACCCATATAACATGTAACAAGGATGATTAAATAATAAGGATTTGGATGTGAAGTCTACTTTTTACATGGACTCAAGAAAGATGGGTGTGACTTGGGTAATTGTTTTGTGATTTCATACTACTTTCTAAATGAGAACCTATTTTCCTCTTGTGTCATCTTCTGAAGGAGATGGGCAGAGAAGTATTTTTGTGAGAAAACCTCTGTAGTACGTGTTAAAATGTGCTTCTTTATTCCTTAAGAATGTGTAAGGTGTAGATCTACTTTTGTTTGTTCGTGGTTGTAAATTTAATTCATAGCCATTCTGGCCAATATTTCTTTCATACCTAAAATTATTTTGGTTTATAGTCCCATTTGAATTACATCTTCACTATTCTGTATCATCCTCCTGTTGTAACATTTTGTTTTTCTTGTTTAAAGCAAATCTCAGTGTCATTTATAATGACTTCATAAAATTGTGCAACAACAAAGCCATCGAATATTTGAGGTCTACATAGTGATGTGTATATCTCTGAAATTTTCTAGCCAACTGATTTCTTAGTATTTCATGCAATAGGAAGCAGTAGTTAAAAAGGGTTCTATTTCATAAGAATTCTCTTCTTATCAAGAGAATTGGCCTGGAATATTATTCAGTGCACAAATTATACTATTACTTTCATGTGTATTAATCGGTTTAGTATTAAAACTACTGGGATGCCTTAACCATTAACATGTCTTGCCTTATCACTTTCAAATGGGTCATCTCAGATAATTACGAAGATACTGATGTTAATCCTACACTAAGTGAACAACTATGAAAATGACCTTGAAGCATTATTGTTCTCATCTAAATGGCAACAAACACAATTGTACAGGGAACACAATTACTTTTTACCTGACAAAATCCTATATAGCTACATTTATTTCTTTTAAAATCAGAGCAGCATTAAATCACTTCTTTTTGGGTTTTTTCTTTTGTTTTTTGAGACAGGATGTTGTTATGTAGTTAGACTGACCTCGAACTATGTAGCTCAGGCTAGCCTCAAATTTGCAGTGATCCTCCTGCCTCAGCCTCCCAAGAGCTGGGATTACAAGCATATGCCATCGCATCCAAATTTTCAATTTTTTTAAAATAGAATTTTGTTTAGTGTAGCATTTTGCACTACTCACAAACCACTGCAACTTGATACTGACAGATATGTGTATTTCTGCATTATTACTCATTAGCTTTTTTGCAAACCCACTGAAATACAATAATATTTAAAAAATCAACATATAGGAACAGTTATTAAGTTCTATATACTTATTTAGGTAAGCCAATATATTCAAATTAAAAACATGTGCCTGGCATATAAATGCTTCTTTAGGAATTTTTTTTGGATGCACAGTTATTATTTTTTAAACCAACTCAGATTTTCAAATACCAGGTTTTCACTCAGAACAAGCATTGCATTGTTTTAAACAGTAGCTCCTGGAACAATATCGTCCTTAGCATTTTAAAGTTTCAAAGAATTGGGGTTGGATAAATGCTTTCATCTGAGACCACTTTCCTAATACCTTTGTAGGTTATAGTTCTCTCTGTTTGTGCTGGGTGACAGACAGACAGCACACTGGACAGTCTGCCAATCTTTCGCAGAATCTATGAGAAAATCTCCTCCCCCCATGGAACTTCTTGCAATTCATCTATAAATTCCTATGAAACTGTAAAATCAGAAAATCATGCTTTCCTAACTTGAGTCCTGAAGTGGTGGTTTAAAGAGGTGTATAAAAAATAATACAGGAAGAATACAGAAACACAAATCTGAAAAAGAAAATTCGCTCAGGCAGGATCTGACTCTTTATTTATAAATAGGAGAGTGAGGAATCAGATCCACATAACCCAATAGATTGTTTTCTTTAATTCAATGACCTTTAAAATTTTTTTCTATAGATAAAGAAACCCAGCCAAGGAAATATATGTGAATTTGTTTATATGGGAAAATACTAGCTTATTGTGATTTTTAAGATTACTTTAACATGTCTTTATGATGCCCTGGTTCTTTCTAAATAAATGCATGATGCAACAATTGGTGTCAAAAAGCACTGATTTTTTTTTTCTTTCTTCAAATGTGGGTTAAACTGGAACAAGAAAGTGTGGCCATGAAATGGCTTTTATAAATTACAACTTGCTGACAAAAGAGTGAAAAAGCTTTTTCTGGATGAAACTAGGCAACTTAACTGTTATTTAACTGGATAAACAAAACAGGAAACTGCTTCTGAACATTCCTAGTAAATCTTTCTGCTTCCCCAAACATTGTTAGGTTCTATGCATCTTGTGCTATTCAAGCAAAGATGATGTCAGTAATCAAATTACAGAATCTAATCAAGCGACTATTTTTGCTTTATTACAAAGTTTATGTATTATATTGAGTTGTTGAATTGCTTTGTTGTTTTCATGCTGAATTTTTCTTTTTTGAGTTAGAGTGATATTTAATGAAGTGCTTATAAAGATAAATATGGTGGTTTATCAGAGATAAAATAGTCACAGTAACAAAGTAGTATTTGAGTTTGTGCAGTGTGGACTGTGCTTTGTAAATTATACTGCTTCTAAAATCATGACCTAAGTGTTTATAATGGGGACATCTGAGAAGAGAAACTCGAGTCCTCAATTTACACAGCCAAGAACACACAGTCATGTAAGGGAATTTGCCCTCAGAAGCATTTTTCTATAGACCTTGCCATTTTTTCCCCTGCCAATACTTTTATATGGGAAAATACTAGCTTATTGTGATTTACTAGAAAGCTGCAGAATTAGGAGAGGATGCTATAACTCGCTGTGCTTTTCTCTGCCTAAACACTTTTCTTTCCTCTTCTTCCTCTTCCCCCTCCCTTTTTCCTCTTCTTCCTCCTCCTCCTTCTTCTCCTACTTTTTTAAATTTAAAAAAAGTTTTTTTGGAGACAAGGCTATGTAGTGCAGGTTGGCATCAAACTTGCTTATGTAGCCCAGGCTGGCCCCAAGCTCACAGTGATCCTCCTGCCTCAGCCTCCCAAGTCTCCCGAGTACTGGGATTACAGGCATGCCCAACCACACCCTGTGCTAAACATTTAATATTATATGGCACTATTATTATTATTATTATTATTATTATTATTATTTTGTACCGGGAATCAAACTCATGACCTCACACTTGCCAGGCAGGTGTTGTGCCACTGAGCTATATCCCCAGCCCTACATGGCATTATTATAGCTAAAACAGTGATTGAAAAGTTTTTTAAACTGTCCCTGGGTTGACTTTTTCCTTTCATTGTTAACTATATGAAATGTTTGAATCCCATGTCATCTTTTTCTTGTTGCTTGGGGCACAAGCAGTTTTAATTTATCTCAGCTATTCTGAGCAAATAGTAAGCAAAACATTTTATCATGTTGTTACTTATGCTCTGCTTAGTGACAAAAAGATTAAAGCAGTTATTTCAAGAACTGGTAAGATGAATCTTTCCAAACCTGTTTGTGAAAATAATTCTGGCAAACACAATTGTAATTTACTTTTGATGTTTAGCATACAATCAGTGATCTGTTCTGGTAAATATGCATGTTCCAAGAGGAAACAGTGTCACAAAT
The DNA here is from genome assembly GCA_004363535.1 of Dasyprocta punctata. Taxonomy (NCBI): domain Eukaryota; kingdom Metazoa; phylum Chordata; class Mammalia; order Rodentia; family Dasyproctidae; genus Dasyprocta; species Dasyprocta punctata. Next base: position 35,349 of record RJWM01001992.1, on the reverse strand, counting down.
TAGAATGCAACAAATTTTTAAAATTAGTTTTGTTGCAGATAAGTCTTAATGGCATTCCATAAAACTATTGTTTTGTATGTAAAGAAGCGCAGCACTGTGATTAAGAGAAGGGCCCTGGGAGTTAGAGGTACAGTTCTGCATCCTGACTATAACAGCTATTAGCTGTGTGGTCTTGGGAAAACTAGCTATTCTCTTCTCGGTTGCCCCATCTGTGAAATGTGGATAATTGCAGTTTCCATCACACTATCATAAGTAAGAGTTTGTGAGAAGAACCCACCTGAAACTCTTACAGAGGGTTTGGTTGTCATGGTTTGCATCTAGATGTCCTCTGAAAGCCTCATGCAGTGATGGGGATGGGCTTCTAGGGTTTGTGATTGACTCATGGGACTAAGGGTGTGAGTGCCTTGCTCATCCTAGAGTGGGCAGCCTGCATACAATATAAGGGGCAGGAAGAGGCTAGTCTTCGCTATCTCTTGTTGCTTTTGGTGTCATCTGCCACCATGAACTATTGCCCCTTTGCCATGTGCCACTCAACCCAGAGCCAGCTGATTATGGACCGAAACCTCTACAAACTGCAAGCTAAATAACACTTTCCCCCTTTACCCTTGGGTGTCAGGTGTTTTGTCTCAACAATTAGAAAAGACACTAAGACACTGGTACATAGTAAGTATTTAATAAGTGTCAGTCATTTTCTTTGGCACAGCTCTGTAGTGTGAGGGTGGTGTTCCTCTGCTACCTTACTCAGAGCCGCTCTCTATGGGAATGCTGACATTCCCTGAGTTTCATGAACTATGTATGGGGAAGCCGCATTGGCTTCCAGTCCTCAGGTTCACAGGGTGATGGCAAGCTTCTGCTGTCTTTAGAGGCTCAGGAAAGACATTGGGAAATGTCCTAGTAACAGCAACCTACCGGATGTGGAAATCCAGCTTTCTGACATCTTCATCTGCTGTATGGTCGACTGGTGCATGACACTAAGGTCTAGACTGGGGAAAATAACACCTGAAAGAAACAAAATACAGCAAGTACCTATGGAACGAATTCTGCAACCAGAACTGTGAGAAGAACTAAGTTTGTGGGCTGGGGATATAGCTTGGCGGCACAGGCGCCTGCCTGGCAAGCATGAGGTTGTGAGTTTGATCCTTAGTAAGGGGTGGGGAGGGGCAGAAGAGTGGGAGGGGGAGGGAGAGAGATGGAATATTAAGTTTGGAGCTGAGATATCACTCTACCCTCTGCCAATGGTTTCCTCACTTTTTACCCTCAAAACCTGGAGTAAAACACTTTAAATACATTTATTTGCAAATTGTATACTTGTTCTCCTTTAGTGCTATAGTATGTACATTATAAATCTGTTCCAAATAATAAACTAATGAAAGGCAAAACAATTAGACAGTAGGTTTAAATATTTTAAAGTGAGATTCAGCATCACCAGCAATGAGTGTGAACCAACATTTCAAATGGTCTGGGCCATTTAAAAATACTTGGCAGCACTCGGGAGGCTGAGGTAGGAGGAGCGTTGTGAGTTCGAGGCCAGCCTGGGCTACAGTGTGAAAGCAAGGCTGGCCTGAGCTACACAGTATGACTCTGCCTCAAAAAAACCAGGGCAGGGAGTTTGGCTCAGTGACTTAAGCACCTGTCTGACAGGCATGAGGTTGTGAGTTCAATCCCTGGTGCCAGAAAAACAAAAAACAAAAAACAACAACAACAAAAAACTTGGGCTAATTAGCAGCTTGATTCATGTTATCAGTTTCTACCTTGTCTCGGCCTGGCAAAAACTCTTACCTGTGAGGAGGAGCAGCATTCAGTCTGCCAGTCTCAATGGGTTATGCTGGCGTTCTTTGAATGATCATTAATGGAAGGTTCTTTGCAGGAATATCTTTAAGTTCCTTGCCCATGATGAAGGTTTCCTTGGTTAAAGCTAGACTATATATTCTACTTCCACTTTGCTGAGCCAGGTGATTTGTAGCACATCTTGCTCTATGTGTGCTTGTGAGAGGGTCACTGGCAGCCCCTGTGGAGAGAAGACTGTGCCTTGCCTGGAGTAACGTTCAAGACAGCTGCTGACATAGGATCATGTGAGGGTGTTGCTGCCAATGGTTATGCTGAATAGTGATACATCACCTCTGCTTCTTTACAGAAAAGCCAGTGTCAGGGACTCTCTAAGATAGTCTCCAGGCATTCCTTTATTGGGGGCACCACTAGCTGAGACTCAAAAGTCATTGTGGTTTCTGCCATTTCTCTCCCTTGGCATTCTGTGGCAGAGTGAATGAAACCCTTAGGTATGCTCTGGATTTTACTTTCCAGGACTTGCCTTACTCTATTTCCACATAATGCTGTAGCCCTTACTGTTCAGATAACTTTCATCTATTTCTTTCATTTGAATTTAGCATTGAGGTAAAGCAGGTAAAACACATTTGGTCCTATCAATTTTGAAGATAAAAGAGATGAGTGGGTCATGAGTAGTATAATGGATTAAAAACTGGTGGTCAACTTATCACCAGCTGAATTACATCAGCGTGGTGTTGAGTAAAGTTGGCCCACCGAGGAAAGTTGCCAGCATAAATAGAGACGTGGAGAAGAGTGAGGCGTTGCGGGTTCTTTCAAGAGTTGCTGTTTCAAGCCAATGGTTCTCCCGGAGGTGCGTGTCATGCTGGCTTCTTCAATATGGATTCGGCCATTATCATCGGAGAGCTCGGGACCTCATCAATGAGAGTGGCTGTGGCTCACGTTGAGGGAGCCCTGCTCCTCACATTGAGCATCGCTTCCTGGCTCCGTTGGGGAAGCTGTGTGCTGGAGAAGCTTGTCACGCTGGGCTCCCTGACCTGTGCTCAACTGCTCTCATCATCAGAGGAGCGCAGGATTTTGTTGCTGTTGAGGATGGCTGTGGTACTCTTCAGGGCAGCTCCGCTTCTTCTTTTGAGCATGACTTCTCAGATCCAGGGTAGAACCCTCAACCCACTGCACAGCTCCTTCACCCCGCTGGCATAGACTTTCTAGTTCCACTGCTGACCTTTGGCCTTCCCGGCACAGAACTGTAAAATATACTGGCATGAGTCCTTATTGTGGGCTCTTAGATTTCCAGTTGGATTTATGGGAAATATTGCCATGCGTTTTGGGTCTTTAGTTGGACTCTTGCAAGACATTGCTGTGGTATTCAGGCCCTCAGCTGAATATCCTGGGTCTTAGTGTTGTGGACAGATTTTCCTGCACTTTATTGTGTTTAACTCTGGGTGACTATTATAAAACAGTATTACAAATCTTGTGTCCTTTGTGCAGTTGTTCTCCCTGTAACCCTTAACTACAACAAGTAGAAATGTGAAATAATCACCCAAGTTCACACAACTGGTAGGCAAAACTGGATTAGAACTGTTTTTTTTTTTTTTTTTTTTTTTGCGGCACTGGAGATCGAACTCACAACCTTGCACCTGCCAGGGCAGGTGCTTAAGCCACTGAACCAAACTCCCAGCCCTGGTTTTTTGAGGCAGGGTCGCACTGCGTAGCTCAGGCTGGCCTTGTGCTCGCATTGTAGCCCAAGCTGGCTTTGAACTCACAACACTCCTCCTACCTCAGCCTCCCGAGTGCTGGGATTAAAAGCGTGCGCCACCACGCCCGGCTACAATTTGTTTTTTGAATGCAGTGTCTTGCTGTTTCTATTCCATCATGTTAACTAATTTTTAAAAATAGTATTTGTATTCATCTGAAATGAGAGACAGAGCTATAAAACTGAATAGAAGTAATGGTTCCAAGTGATGTTGGGAATGGTTTGAAAGGAAATGCATATATTTGAATACCAAAGAATTACATATTAAGCAGTACACAGTGGTGCATTCCTGTAATTCCAGTATTCTGGGAGGTTGAGGCAGGAGGACTACAAAGTTGAACCCAGTCTGGGCAATCTAGTAACTTAGTGAGATCCTGTCTCAAAATAAAAAAATCAAAAAAGGACTGGGATGTAGTTCAGTGCAAAGGCCCTAGGTTCAATTCTCAGTACCATTAAAAAAAATCACATAAAAGCAGTGTGGAGGAAGGGGATTCACATTTATTGAGCAACTATTGTATCTTGTGTTCTTCACACGTGTTATTCTCAACATTTTAAATATAGTTCACATTATTCTATAGTTCTTAAATTGGAGAGGCATATAAGGAAATTGAGGTTTAGAGATGAGAAATAATTTGTTTACAGTATATAGTTTTTTTTTTAAAGTACATGTTAGTAGTACAAAATAGTGATATTTGTTTTAGGGAATTGGTACGTGAATATAACATGTTTTTGTAATTTTCACTTCCTTTACCCCATTTCTTCCCCCTTTCCCATTGTCCTTTCCTATTTCTGAGTTTATTTTCTAGTTTCCTATCATCTCTCCTATATTTTACTTGCTTGTTTGTTTACTTTTATTTTAGGTTTCTAATATAAGAGAAAATATGCAATATTTTACTTTCTGAGTCTGGTTTAGTTCATTTAACATGACGGCGTTCAGTTCCATCCATGTTCCTGCAAGTGATGTGATTTCATTCTTATTTATGACTAAAATATATCTCTATGTCTCTATTGTTATACCTATATCTATACCTATATATCTGTGCATCACATTTCCGCTCCATTCATTTGTAGATGGCATGTAGGCTGTTTCCATAGCTTAGTTATTGTGAACTGTGATGCTATAAGCATGAGTATACATGTACCACTATAATATACTGTCTTTCGTTCTTTCCGGCCTATACTCAGTAGCGGTATAGCAGGATCAAATGGAATTTCTAGTTTTAGTGCTTTGAAGAATTTCCATACCAATTGCCATAGCAGCTGCATTAGTTTGTATTTTCCCCCTGCATCCTCACAGCAGTCAGTGCTTTTCTGTACTCGATGATGGCCATTCTGACTGGGATAAGAGAGAATCTTAAAGTAATGGGTTTTTTTTTTTTTTTTTTTTTTTTTATGGCACCGGGGATTGGGGATTGAACTCACAATCTCGCGCCTGCCAGGCAGGCGCTTAACCTGCTGAGCCAAACTCCCAGCCCTAGTTTTTTGAGACAGGGTCGCACTATGTAGCTCATTCTGGCCTTGCGCTCACGTTGTAGCCCAAGTTGGCCTTGAACTCACAACACTCTTCCTATCTCAGCCTCCCAAGTGCTGGGATTAAAGGCGTGCGCCACCATGCCCGGCTGTCTTAAAGTAGTTTTGATTTGTGTTTCCCTGATGGCTAAAGATGTTGAACATTTTGTCATATACTTACTGACTATTTGTACTTCATGTTTTGAGAAGTGTTTACTCAGTCACTTGTCTACTTTTTTGATTGGGTTATTTGTTTTTGAGGGGCTTAGCTCTTTGGGTTCTTTGTGTATTCTTGATATTAATTTAAAAAGATTAGCTAGCAGAGATTTTTTTCCATTCTGTACATTGTCTCTTCACTCTGTTGTTTCCTTTGCTGTGCAGAAAAGTGTAACTTGATGTAATGTCATTTAATGACTCTTGTTATTACTTCTTGTACTATTGGAGTTCTTTTGAGGAATCTTTACCTGTGCTTATGGCTTTGTGTTTCTTCCATACTATCGTCCAATGGTTTCAGGGTTTCTGGTTTTATATCTAGGTCATTGATTCACTTTGAAAAGTGCAAGAGACAGAGGTATAGTTTCAGTCTTCTGCATGTGGACATCCAGTTTTCCCAGCACCATCTGTTAAAGAGATTGTCATTTCTCCAGCATATGTTTTTGGCCTTTTCATAAAAAAATCAGATATCTGTATGTGAATGGATTTGTTTCTGTGTCTTCTGTCCTAGTCTATTAGTCTATCTTTCTTTTCTCTCATTTTCTTTTCTTTCTCTTTTTCTTTTTTTGGTGACAATATCAGGTTGTTTTTGTCACTGTGACTTTGTAGTATAACTTATGATACCTCTGGTGTTCTTTTTGCTCAGGATTTCTTTGGCTATTCTAGGTCTTTTATGATTCACAAATTTTAGGATTGTTTTTCTAGTTGTGTGAAGAATATTGTTGGTATTTTAATGTGAATTGCTTTAAATCTGTGGATTGTTTTGCTAACATGACCTTTTAAACAATATTAGTTCTGCTGATCCATGAACAGGGAATTTCTTCCATTTTTCTGATGTCTTCTTCAATTTCTTTCTTCTGTGTTACATAATTTTCACTGCAGAGGTTTTTAACCTGTTGGGTTATGTTTATTCCCATGTATTTAACTTTTTAAAGTTATTGTGAATGGAAGTGCTTTTCTGATTTCTTTCTTGGTAGGCTCATTATTGGTACAGGAATGCCATTGATTTTTGTGTGTTGATTTTGTTTCTGATCACTTTGGTGAGTTTATCAGCTCTAAAAGTTTTCTAGTGGAGTTTTTGGGTCTTCTATGTAAAGAATCATATTATTTACAAAGGAGGATAATTTGTTCTCTTCTTTTGGTGTTTGATCCCTTTTTGTTTCTCTTATCTGAATGCTCTGGGTAAAGTCTCCAGTACTATCTCAAAGAGGAGTGGTTAGAATGATTTATTCTATTATCATTGATTCTATTTATTGACTTATATATGTTGAACTATCCTTGTGTTCTGGAGATGAAAGCAATTTGATTATGTTAAGTGATCTTTTTAATGTGTTGCTGAATTCTGTTTGCAAAAATATCACAGAGGATTTTTGTATCTGTGCTCATCAAACGTATTGGCTTATAGTTTTCTTTTTTTTGTTGAGTCCTTATCTGATTTTGGTATTAGGGTAATTCTGCCTTTATAGAATGAATTTGGAAACATTCCTTCCATTACATGAAAAAGTTAGAGTAACATTGGTATTCTTCTTTAAAATTCTAGTGAAATTCAACTATACAATCATTAAGTCCTGGGATTTTCTTGATTAGTAGAGTTTTAACCACTCCATCAATTTTATTGCTTGCTATTATTCCTTTTTTTAAAAAATAAGTATCTTCTTGGTTCAATTTTGGTAAATCATATGTGTCTAGGAATTTACATATTTCTTCTAGATGCTCCAATTTTTTGAAATATAAATTTAAAAATAACTTCTAATAATCTTCTGATTTCTAATAATCTTCTGACTTCAGAAGATTATTATAATTTCACTTCTGATTGTATTAATGTGGGTCTTCTCTTTCTTTTGGTAAGTTTGAGTAACTTGGTAATCTTGTTCATCTTTTTCAAGAGCTAATTCTGATTTGTTGATTCTTTGTATTGTTTCAAATTTCAATTTCACTAATTTCTGTTTTATTCTTTGTTATTCTTTTTCTTCTACTGTTTTTGAATTTGGCTTTTTCTTCTTTGTCTAGGACCTTGAGATAGATCATTGTGTTATTTATTTGGGAAAACTCTGTTTGTATATATACTTACTCATAGATATAATTTGTCTCTTAGAAGTGCTTTTACTATGTCTCACAGGTTTTTCTATTTTGTTTCCATTATTGTTGATTCTAGGAATTTTAAAATTTCTCCTCTGATTTTTTCTGTGATCGATTTTTAAGAGTGTGTTTTCATTCTCCATGTATTTTTGTAGTTTCTCTTGCTGCTGATTTGTCCTTTCTTTGCATTATGACCTGACTAGGATATATGAGATTATTTCAATAAATTTGTATTTCTTTTTTCTTTTTTTGGGGGGAGTGGCACCAGGGATCAAACTCACAACTTCACACCTGCCAGACAGGCACTTAAGCCACTGAACCAAACTCCTGGCCCTAGCTTTTTTGAGGCAGGGTCGCACTATGTAGCTCAGACTGGCCTTGCACTTGTGTTGTAGCACAAGCCAGCCTTGAACTCACAATGTTCCACCTACCTCAGCCTCCCAAGTGCTGGGATTAAAGGCGTGTGCCACCATGCACAGCTAAATTTGTATTTCTTGAGACTTGCTTTATTGCCTAAAATATGATCCATTTTGGAAAAAGTTCTGTAGATTGCTGAAAACACTGCTTTCTGCTGTTCTTGGATGAAACTGTAAATGTCTGTTCAATTCATTTGATCTATAGTGTAGTTTACTCCAGTATTTCTTCATAACATTTTGTCTGATGACCTATCTCCTGGTGAGTGTAGGATATTGAAGTCACCAGCTATAATTGAATTGTCATGTGTTTTATGAAGTTGGGTGTGCTGATCGTATATATATATTTGATGTCTCTTCTTGGTAAATTTTCCCCTTTGTATGTGGTGGCCTTGGTGGTCTCTTCTGACCAGTTTTAGTTTGAAGTCAACTTTGTCAGATATATTGTCATGCTTGCTTTTGGGCTCCAGTTGGTAGGAGTATGTTTTCCCATCCTTTCACGTTTAGTCTGTGTATATCTTTGTAAATGAAGTGCTTCTCTTGCAGGCAGCACATTGATATGTCTTGTTTTTGATTGAATTTGCTAGTCTGTGTCTTTTAGTTGGAGCATAAGACCATTTAGATTAAGTGTATTGAATGGTATGTACTACTTACTGTCATTTTATTGTTCTTCTAGTACTTAATTCATTTGTTTAATGTTTTTTAACTGTTCTCATAGTGACATTTATTCTTTCCCTTGGCCTCATAGTTGTTGTAGTCTCATTGTCTGTGTTTAGGATTCCCAAACTTTTTTTTTTTTTTGCGGTACTGGAGATCAAACCCACAACCTCGCACCTGCTAGACAGGTGCTTAAGCCACTGAGCTAAACTTCCGGCCCTAGTTTTTTGAGTCAGGGTCGCACTATGTAGCTCAGGTCGGCCTTGTGCTCACGTTGTAGCCCAAGCCGGCCTCAAACTCACAACGCTCCTCCTACCTCAGCCTCCCAAGTGCTGGGATTAAAGGTGTGTGCCACCACGCCCGGCTTTCCCATAAGTATTTTTTTCAGTGATGGCTTGATGGTCATGAATTTCTTTAATTTATCCTTATCACTAAGGCTTTAATTTCTTCTTTGAATTTTGAAGATTAGCCTTATAGAATATAGTAATCAGGGTTGACAATTATTTTCTTTTACTGCTTTAAAAATGTCATTCTGAGCTCTCCAAACCCTTGAAGTTTGTGGGGATTAGTGAGTTATATCTTCCTGGATGTCTGTCACTCTCATAGTATATAGGTGGGTCTGGAGGGTGGGCCAAAGTTCCAGAAGTTTTCAGACTCTGCTCTTGGGTTTGAAGGCATGACTGGCCAGGGCTCTGCATGCCACTTAGTAGATCTGGAGGGAATGGGCATGCAGGCTCTATAGTTCCTGCTTCTTTCCTGCTTCATGGTAGCAGTTACGCTTTGGAGTTTAAGTAAATGTGGGGATTTTCTGAGTTTAGGTAGAGAGAGTTACTCAACACAGCTTCCTGTCCCAATTCTGGCTTAATCTTTCTCCTGTTGTTTCTGAGGCAACAGGGGCTTCTGATTCTGACCCTGTCTGAGTCTGTTGTTTTGGATGAATATGCTGGAGCTACTTGTGAATGTAGGCTGCCTCCAGCATGCCATCTTTCAACCTCCCAAAGTACATACTTTTAAACTGAGGAGTTTAAACCAAAGAGAGCTGATATTAAAGATATATTATTAAGTTTCCAGGTTGGTTTTTTTTTTTTTTTTTTTTTTTTTTTTGTACCAAGAATTGAACTTACAACCTTGTGCTTGCCAGGCAGGTGCTGTGCTGCTGAGTTATATCCCCAGCCCTCCAGGTATTGTTAAAATAACAAAATACATTAAATTTTGGTCTTGCTGTGAGGTTTTGTTCTGCATTTGATCTCTGACTTTGGCTAAAAGTCAACCATGACAGTACAGAGTGCTGGCAAGGATGCAGAGAAATGGGATCACTCACACACTGCTGGCAGTTTCTTTAAAGCATGAAACTACTATGTGACTCAACAACCATACCTCTGAGTATTTATTACACATAAATGAAGGCAAGTTCACATAGGATGGTTACAGCAGCTTTATTCATACTAATCAACAACCAGAAACAACCTAGATGTTCTTCAATGGTTAAGAAAACTATTAACATTTATTTATTTATTTTTTATTTTTATTTTTATTTTTTTTTGCGGTACTGGGGATTGAACTCACAACCTCGTGCCTGCCAGGGCAGGCGCTTAAGCCACTGAGCCAAACTCCCAGCCCTGGTTTTTTGAGGCAGGGTCGCACTGTGTAGCTCAAGCCGGGCTTGCGCTCCCGTTGTAGCCCAGGCCGGCCTCGAACTCACAACGCTCCTCCTATCTCAGCCTCCGGAGTGCTGGGATTAAAGGCGTGCGCCACCATGCCCGGCTAGAAAACTATTAACATTTAAACAAGTACTCTTAATCACGGTACATTTATATCATGGAGAACTACTCAGCAATAAAGAGAAACAGATTATTAATGAGTGTAAAATTCTGGATGAGTGTTTTGGGAATCATGAGTGAAAAAAAAACCAAGCCCCAAATGTTATGTACTTCCTGGTTCCATTTGTGTATATATATATATATATATATATATTTTTTTTTTAATTTAAGGGAAAAAATACAGAAAAGAAAGACAAAAAGCACAAGAGATAAACAAACGACAACAACAAATCCAATACAATAACATTATAGGTTTACAAAACAAGATGATAGAAATTTCACAATGGTTGCATTATTACATACTGTTACCTTCAAAAGGATTGTTTAGATTAACAGATACAGACATGTAAAATTGATCTAATCATGAGTATTAACTGTTCTTTTTTAGTAACTAATAAGTTTGGTAGTATAGTCATTTTAGCTATCTTATGTATACATATACACAAACTTATGTCTTTTTCCTTTTCCCTTTCTTCTTTCCTCCTTTCCCCTATCCCAGTTATGTTTCCCCTTTGAGCAGTTTCTTACCCTTACACAGTTTTTTTTGTAGATTTTGGGTCATATATACTTTTTCACTTTCTTACACTAGGGAGACAATACTGTATTTACACATGTGAGTTTGATTTATTTCACTTATGAGTATGGTCTCAAGTCGTTTCCATTTACTTGTAAAAGTGTTAGTGCAATCATTCTTAATAGCTGAGTAGTACTCCATTGTATAAAAATGCCACATCTTTTTTATCCATTCCTTGATTGATGGGCACTTGGGTTGTTTCCAAGATTTGGCTATTACAAATTGGGCTGCCATAAACATGGGTACACAAATATCACTGTCGTATGATGCTTTCAATTCTCCTGGAAAAATGCCCAGAAGTGGGATAACTGGGTCAAATGGAATCTCTAATCCTAGCTTCTTGAGGAATTTCCACACTGCTTTCCACAGTGGTTGCACCAGTCTACACTCCCACCAACAGTGGAGAAGAGTTCCTTTTTCCCCACAGCCTCTCCAGCATTTGTTATTGGGTGATTTTTTTTATCTTGGCCATTCTTTCTGGAGTGAAATGGAATCTCAGCGTTGTTTTAATTTGCATTTGCCGAATGACCATTGATGTTGAACTTTTTTTCATGTATTTATTTGCCACTTGTATTTCTTCCTCTGAGAAGTGTGTATTCATCTCGGATGCCCAGTTTTGGATTGGGTCCTTGAATTTTAGGGGCCTGATTTTTTTAAATTCTTTATATGTTTTAGATAGAAGTCCTTTGCATTTTTATATTCTTGAAATAACAAAACTAGAGAAACGAAGAAAATGTTGGTGGCTACCAAGAATCAAGGAACTGTGGGGATGAGTGTGACTACAAAATGGCAGTAGAAAGGAACGTCATGACCACGGAAACTTTCCATACCTTAACTGGCTCAGTGCTGGCATGCTGATTGTGACACTGTGCTATGGTTTCACAGAATGTTGCTATTGGAAGGAACTGGGTGAAGGTGTGTGGGATCTTTATTTCTTATGAGTGTGTAGCAATTTCAAATCACCTCCAAGTGAGAAACCTAATAAAAAAGCCAACACATTTTCTTCAGGGAGTTCAATTCCACACCCTTGAGAACTGACCTGAAATTAAGGGGAGGATGGGATAGAGAATAGGTGCTGTAAATCTGTAAGAATTATCTCAGCACACAACTCAAACCCTTCTGGAAAATTTCCCTCTGATTTCTAAACTTTTATTATAGATTGTAGTGGATTCTTACTGTGATTTTTAATATTTTTTTTCTTCAGAACTGGGTATTAAAACCAGGGCCTGTGTCCCAGTCTTTTTTTTTTTTTTTTAAAGATAAATTCTTACCAAGGTGGACTAAAATTTGTGATCTTTCTGCCTCAGTCTCCCAAAGTTCTAGGATTACAGGTAAGCACCACTAACTTCTTTTATTTTGGAGAAGCAAAAATGCAACCTTTCTGTTAGAGGATTTTTGCTTTACCTAGGAGTCTTAAACCTATCAGTTGACTACTTTATATTTGAATATGAAACTAGATCCCATTAGAACCTATTTTTATGATTTTTTTTGAGAGAGGGCCTTGCTTTGTAGGTCAGGATGACCTTGAATTTGCTATGCATTCCAGGCTGGCCTCCTACTCACAATAACACTCTTGTCTCAGCCTTCCGAGTGCTGGGATGATAGCTGTGTGTCACCACACCTGGCTGTATTGCAAATCTATTTTTAAAGTTAATCAAAGGAGACTTAATAACGTCATCTCCTTCTAATTTTAATTTCATTTTCCATTATTCTATTTGAATTCATATTTTACCAAAATACAGTTTTCGCTCATTATCATTGTGCTTGCAGTATGCTTGGGTGTTCTTATTTTCAGAGAGGAGTGGTAGAAAAGTTAAACGTTATTTAAAAATTTACTGTTGGCTTGTTGAGAAGATGAAGTAACAGTAAGAGTGCAGTGGGTTGGGCTCCCTTTCCCAGGCAGTAGAGCAGTGAGAGAGTATTCTGCAGGCTCTGGATGGTGCTGGAGGGGGATTCAGGCACTGCAGAGGAGCTGCCGTCATGACAAATAGGGGTTAAATTGTGAGAATTTCAGGACATATTTGGGGGAAGGATTAAATAAATCAGGGAACTTGCTGACAGCAAATAGTGTCTTTGAGTGGCTGATTTGAAACACAGAATCAGAGAATGGAGATGAATCCCAGGTGGTCGCTGGGGTCGCTGGGAGCTGGAAAGTCCCAATGAGTTGACTGACTGTTTGGCTTCATTTCAGCATCATTAAATAATCTTTAAGCACTGGCTTATTAATTGTTACCCTAAGAAAATATTATGGTCAATATAATGGTAGAATTAGGGTATATTTTTTTCAGGAACATTTAATTTAAGTGATTTCCTGAATAGGAGGGTTAGAAGGCTCAAGAACTGCTATGGTGAATTAAAAGTACATTAAATCCTTAACTGTCAGACCAAAAAAAAATTTTTTTTTTATTCCAGCAATGCACTGAAGCTCTTATTCTCTTACAATGGTGACTAAGAAACCTTATTCTAAACTACATTGGTGGATGTGGAAATGAAGCATTTTCACTCAACTACCTTGCAGTGGAATAAGCAGCATCAGGAAAGGAGATTGGTACCAGAGAGCCTGAAAAACACATTCCAGCACGCATGAGCATTTCCAGGTGCTTACCAAGAAGTGGCTTGGAAGGTAGGGGCTGTGAAACAGGTGAACACCAGGGAGCAAACATCCCTATTCCCATGTCAATTGAGGTGAGTTTAGTGTGGCTGGTCCTCCTCAGTTTATAGCTTTTTTTTTTTTTCCAAATAGACAAAGGAAACATAGCAAAAACAAAAACAATCATAACCCTCTAAATTAATAACAATGCAATCAAAACTTGAAGATGAAACCAAACAAAAATTGGGCTAGTTTTATGAGGTTGAATTGAAGTTCGATAAGAATGATACACCTTTTTTTTATTTTAAAGGGAATAATAAATAACCAACAATGATAAACTTTTGAGAGGAAGAAGGAAATCATCAAAGGCAAGAAAAGCTCAAGGTCAGGTTTAATAGCAGCTATCATATTGCGTCTGAGTCTTGACCAATTCTGATGCAGCTGTTTTGTTTTAAGACGGCCTTATTCCTACTGCATTCACACAGCCCTCCAGTGTGACCCAGGTGCACACACCCAGGCACACAGGCTGCTCAGGATAGCCGCAAACCCCTCAGAGAGTTATGCCAAGGGCAGGGGACATGGAAACGCTGAAATCCAATATAGTATTTAGCTGAATGATCATCTGTGGTTAAACCCGGTGAAGAATTAGCAGCATTGGGAGTCTCCGTGTACCTGTCAAGTTGCACCACTGGCACTTGATACAAACTTTATGGCTTTTATATTTAATAAAACAACAATAAGTTTGAGGGTGTAACTTGGACACAACTTTTTTTTGTAGTAATTATGGCAAGAGTGGTCCTCAGCTTCCCACTCTGAAGGATCTTTCTGAACTGCAAAATATGAGGCAGTACTGAAGGGTGAGCTTCGTTGTACTGAAGGGTGAGCTTTGTCCATTCACAAAAGGATAACGATTTATTGTAGAAGTGAATGTCCTCATAGGGCGATGAGCACTTGTGGGATTGCTTGATGTTCTGGAAGTTGGCTAAAGCCTGCTCCACCCTGCATAGAAATTAAAGGTAATAGCAATAATGATAGTAATAATGATAATGATAATAATAATGATACTGGCACTTTTATTTGCCAGGCCCTGTCCTAAATATATCTCTTATATTAACTCATTATTTTTTAAAATTCATTAAACTACTATTATTATTCCTATTTAAAAAATGAAGAACAGATTTCATGAAGAGGCTACATGGTAATCCAGTCAGGAATGAAACCCATAAAGTCTGGCTCTGTAATGTGTTCTTTATTCTGCCCTCATTTCTCATTCATTCCATTTTAATTGAGCATCTAGCATGCGAGAGCCATTGTATTTTTGCAGGCAGAATTTTGGTGAATACAGGGAGATGGCTTTGCCTTTTTTGAGCCTTCAGCTTATTGGACAGAAGGCTAACGGCTCACCATGCAAAGAACTTCAAGTAGTCAGGCACACTATATGCGCTGTACTCAGCAGCAGTGGTAGTAGCTGCGGGAGTTGGGTGCGGGTGATCTTAGAACGCACTGTTCATGTTAACTCAACTTCGTTTTGTTTCCGTATGTAATGCACAACTCTGGACTATACCTCTGGCTTCACTAATTTAGGAATGATCTCAAAAGGGGACTTTAGGATTTCCCTTTTTTAGGGTGGGAACAGAAAAAACGTCGTTGGAAGATTGTTCAGGAAAGACTTCATGATTTATTCTGCTTTAGAGGAGAACATTCAATTCTAAAACACAACAATATGTATAAACATGTTTGGTAATGAGACAATATAATTTTTATGAGACCATATTGAACAATGCACATTGAGATACAGTCTCATTTGAATGTGTAAGTGTCAGCGTATAATTTATACTAATGATAATGGAAATGGCAGTAGGCCTAGAGTGAGCCTGAGGTTGAAAACCCAACAGATTAGGAGCTGTGTTCTGTGGTTTTTGTCACTTGTATGCGATTAAGCTCTGCAGAATAGATTCTGTCCCCAGGTATTTGGCTCATGAGGAAAACTGCTACTAAGATATTGAATTAATCATTTAGTTTTTCAAAAAGAGAGACCATTGGCCTAACACCTTCCTAACTTCTTGCTGTCAACATGTTTGGTTTGGTTCTAATGGAAGCTACACTGAAGAAGGGAAAAAGTTTTTAGAAAAGGTTATGTGCTATTAATAAGAACCACATTCTGTTTGATGTTCCCTCAAATTATGTGTTCTTTATCTCTTTAAGAAATTTAGCCATTCAAAAATAATAAATCCTCCTGTTCTCTGGCCCACAAACAATCAACATTTTGGATGATCAAAAAATTTGGTCCTAAAGCTGTCCCTACTCCTAGCCCAGCTTTAGTTTCTGGTGCTGATTTATAGCTGAAAGCACCACTCCATATTTTTTCCAAGCATCAAAGTCATAATGTGTTTCACAAATACTAAAAAGTTCTTAAAGCCCGTGAACCTCTGTATTCTTATTATTTCATTCTTCTGTAAGTATGTCTTTAAATTGGTTAAACAGATGGTTTTCTATTTTTTTTAAAAAAAAGAACAGCTAAGCATATTCATCTCAAGATGGAGAACTCATAGGTTAAATTTCATTCTGGAGTGCACTTTTACAACCATGTAATTAACCTTTGAAAATGAGGTATTTGAAGTAACAAGGAAAATCTTAACAAGATGATTTCACTAACACTGGTGTGGTAGACTTCTCAGAAGCAAAGGTGTTCTGGAAATTTAATAATTAAAGACTTTGAAATCTCCATCTCATCTATATTTACCTCTATATAGATATATATTGGTTTTAGGGGTCAAACCCAAGGCTTTGTGCATATTAGACCAAGTCTACCACTAAGCTACTCCCCAATCCAAAACTTTAAAATATTTAAAAACCTTGTTAAATTTCATTATTTTCAGTTTTCTTTCATCAGTACAATAACACTTAACAGAAAATTATTTTACAACAGTAGGAAGTGGCACAATAATTTCAGGTGGGAAGATCTGCTATCTCCACATGGACTTGAGTGTTTTCTTTACTCAGTGTTTACTGTTTCTTCTGTGCTACAGCAACTTGCACCCTGTAGAATTTGCTCTCAGTGAGCTTACAGTTTAGTTAGGCTGGGAAGCAATGACTTACCAAGAAGCGAGAACATAGGAAGGAAACAATAGATGGAGTTTTGAGACAGGTCATGATTGATTGTTACTAACACATTAAATTGATATTGCCAAGTTAAAAAAATGAAAGTCCACTATGAGATAGATTGAATTGGAAGGAATTCATTTGCTTGAAGCTTACACTAAAACTTGAAGACAGCCAATTTTGGAAAGGTGCAATTTGCAGACAAACAAGGAGAAGAATTGCAAGATAAGTTTTGGATTCAAATTGATCTGGGCTCAGATGTCTCCACTGCTCTCTAGCCCTATAATCTGGGAAAATTTCTCAGTTTTTCTGAACATCTTCTTTTACATGGATATAATAGGAGATATAAAATGGATATTACACATGTAACCAATAAACTGTAATCTGATCAATGGAAGGAAAGATGTTGAATTAGCATGGAATGGAGGAGAGAGCCAGCTATGTTTATGGAGCACCGAGAAGACTATTATGAATGGAGAGAAGGATTAAGTAAGAGAGGTAGAGTGAGATAACATGGAAAGATAAATTAGGTTCAGATTCAGTCATTCACTTGTTTCCTCATTTAATAATTTACCGAGCTCCATTATGTGGGAAGCCACCTGGTAGTCATAGAGCTGCAAAGACAAAGAAGACTTTGTCTTTAATTTCTGTTAACTGTCTAAGTAAGAAATTGGAACTTTATGCTGAGGAAAATTCTGTCTTTCAAGAGAGGAGGAGCTTGACAGTGATTATTATTAGATGGTTAACATAGAATATAATTCTTATCACCCAAGATGTGAAAACAGTTGCTATCTCCTATAGGTTGCGGGGTGTGACCAGAATCCTGCTAAAACTCATTCCCATGATAGTCAGTCTATGAGCAGGGGAGGGGCTTAAGGGTGAGTTTTATCTCACTTGAAGTAAAAACCTTCACTTTGAAACTATTCATACTGCCCTGGTGCTTACATTTCTTGTCTGATCTTAGATTTTATACATATACTGAGTATGGCATTGGGCCCACAGTCTTGGTGACCTTAGAAATTGGCACCAGAACTATCTGTTCAGGGTTGAGGAGAAACTGGATGGCACTGACTTTCTCCATAATTGTGTGTTTTGGGAAAGGGTCCCATCCTGTCTGTAGAACTCTATAACCACAAGTCCTGTGACACATAAAACACACTGGATATGCACCAGAAGTTCTAAATTGACTGACTCAGCATAGATATTTTTTCATTAATCTTTGCTTGGACTAACAGCTTCTGTTGCAATCTATTTATAAACTCTGGCTCTTGTTTTTAATTCTTCTTTTACTGCTATTCTTATCCCTACTTCTTCTTTTAGACCAAAACTCATTAAACTCAGATGAAATAGTGGCCTCTAAATACATGCTTCATGATTATTGACTTCAATGTAAATTTCTTTATTTCTGAGTTGGCAAACTACTGAATCATATTTCAGAGTTGAAACTGAATTCTTTTTAAGGTGATCGTATATTAGTTGTTAGACTAAAAAATGCCACTGAATATGGGGTATAAGACATATAACTCACAGAAGGATGTAATGCCCTCGTTT
Organism: Dasyprocta punctata; assembly: GCA_004363535.1. Taxonomy (NCBI): domain Eukaryota; kingdom Metazoa; phylum Chordata; class Mammalia; order Rodentia; family Dasyproctidae; genus Dasyprocta; species Dasyprocta punctata. Next base: position 17,303 of record RJWM01001992.1, on the reverse strand, counting down.
AATACTTTAGTACCAGCTTTTTTGCCTCTTGTCATATATTATTTTATACCTGCCTTTGACACCCACACACAGACATCTATCTACCCAGAGTTCAATTTTTTTTTTTAGCTACTTAGCTCAGGTGGTTAGGGCATTGAGCTAATGAGAACAAGGTCACAGGTTCAGTCTTTGTGTGGGCCAGCAACATTTGCTTTGTTCAGTGGCTACAGACCTGGTCCAGACAGCTGTCTAGCATATGTCTGCCCCAGGTCATGTGAGGACAGGGAAGGAGTGTGTGGATGGACAAGAGCAAATCCATCACCACCATTAGAAGAAACCAAGACAAACATGTATCCTACTAACAGAGGGTCAATAATGTCTCATTTAAATGGGTTGACATTTTATTACCTCTTGCTGGAAAGGTCTTTTGAACATCAGATTTAAACATTGTTGGTTTCTTAGCATGAATTTCTTTTCTTCTTGTTTTCTTTCTTCCTTCCTCTCTTCTCTCTCTGTCTCTCTCTCTCTCTCACTCTCTCTCCCTCTCCCCTTCTGTCTCTTTCTCTCTCTCTCCTCCCCTTGGAGCTATTGAACCTGGGAAACTTCACACTGAAATGAATCTGGGAATTGAATCTGGAACCTTCACACTGAACTGTATCCCTACCTACCACCTCCACTTTTTTTTTACATTTTTCTGTTTTATTCTGAGACATGTTTTCACTAAGCTGCTCAGTTTTCCAGGGTAGGCTCAAACTTGCAATCCTTCTGCCTCAGCCTCCCAGAGTGTTGAGATTTCTGGCATACACCACCACACCCAGCTGTCTGAATTCATTTCTAATAAATGAAATATTGTGCAAGACCTCAGGAGATTACAGTTTCCCAAATATGGACTAATGGACTTAATATTAAAAAAGTTGATTTAATGTTTTATAAAAGGCAGTTCAGTGTATCTATTCAGTTTACTTCCCTTTTTCTTCAAATACATTTAGACTAGTGAGATAAAAAATTTACTAGCTCTTCAGAGGTTGAGTGTTACTGCTTTCACTCAAGAATAAAATATTTTTTGTCTCTTTCTTTCTTTCTTTCTTTCTTTCTTTCTTTCTTTCTTTCTTTCTTCTCTCTCTTTCTGTCTCATGCTAGGGATCAAACTCAGGGCCTTACACATGATACCAAGTGATGTACTACTGAGCCTCATCCTCAGCCCAAGGGTGAAAACATTTTAATCAAATGTTCTGATAATCCCACCATTAAATGTAGGAAAAAGCAACTACAATTAATTCTGTACGCTGCAATATTTTTTAACTGTTATTCAGCCAAGATGCCCAGCTTTCATTTTTAGGCAAACATGTTTCCTAAACTACTTCATTATTTAGCGTCAGATCTTGTTAGGTTTCAATCAAAACCAACTCCATTCTAAAGTGCTGTTTCCCTCAGCTGGGCCTTTGTGAGTGAAGAAAAAGTCATTTGATGTAGAGAGGGAATAGTGGAGAACAGAAGGGACATTTGGAAAGAGAATGGTATATTTGGAATTCTTTCGAAGTGTGTTTTATAAAGAAACATTATAGCCACAATTTTAAAATTTATTCAATAGTCAATATATTCATAAGAGTACAACTAAAAGTATTAAATGATCTTAGTGAAAAGTGCTATTGCCTCTCATAGCCGCTACCCAACTCTATCTCCTTTGCTTAGCTATTTTTATTAGTGTCTTGTGTATTCTTCCAGAATTCAAGCTAAAATGTCTTAAATTCTCCCCTCTTTTAATCAGGAGTTCACACTATAAGCATTTTCTTAATCTTTATTTTTCTATTTAAAATCAATCTTGGAGATGTTTCCATCTAAACAGAATAGCTTCATTTTTTTTTTATGGTTGCAGGCTATTCTACTAAGTTAATGGACTATAGTTTGTCTAGTTTCCTTATGATGGACCTTGGTATTTTTGGCAATATTTTCTATCATAAACAACAATGTAATGAGTTACTTTGGAATGCAATAAGTAGAGAGCATCCTCATTTTTTTTTAAACATTTGCATATCATTCCTTCTTTTTTTTTTTTTTTTTTTTGTGGCACCAGGAATTGAACTTACAACCTCATGCCTGCCAGACAGGTGCTTAAGCCACTAAACTGAACTCCCAGCCCTAGTTTTTTGAGGCAGGGTCACACTATGTAGCTCAGGCTGGCCTTGCGCTTGCATTATAGCCCAAGCTGGCCTCGAACTCACAATGCTCCTCCTACCTCAGTCTCCTGAGTGTTGGGATTAAAGGCATGCACCACCAAGTCCAGCTGCATATCATTCCTTTGAATGGCTACATAATTTATTTACCTTGTCCCCTATTGATGGACATTATATTTTCAATCATTTGTTTTTATAGACAACATTCCAATGAGTAACCTTATATATGTATTTTCTTACATATGCACAAATAAATGTATATAATTAATTTCTAGATGCTGGATTTCCAAATAAAAACATAAATATTAATAAAATAGGTAATTGCACACTTATTACATCAAAGCATTTTCATTTATGAGCTCCTGCTATTCCTTAATGTTACTCTGTTTGTTGTGTAATAGAAATTATTTTGATTTTTTTTTCATTGAGCTCTAATGTAAACATTTGGAAGTTTTGAGTACTTTGAGTACTTAAGCTATAACAAAAATTTTAAAAAGTATGAAAAATACAACAAAAAATTTCAGTGGATAATGACAAAAGACTATAATTGTTCTTTAGGTAGTGCCAGAGCAATAGAACTAATTTAAAGTTAGAGAAGTCTGTGTAACCTACTTACAATGATAAAAAACAAATTATATAAGCCCAGTTGGGCAGCTTAGTGACTTGGTGAGATCCTGTTTCAAATTAAAAAAAAAAAAAAAGACTGGGAGTGTAACCAAGTGCAAGAGCCCTGGGTTCAATCCAAAACAAAACAAAAAAGCAAAACATTCTATGATAACTATTTGAGTGAAATAACTAGATGTAAATAATATTTTTCAGCTACAGATAAATTTTGGACATATTTAATATTAACTTGGAAAAAAGTGGGGAAAACCCCTTCTGTCACTGAGTTAGAAGCTTGAGAGAATAAATTAGTGCTAATGATGATTAATATTGGCATGTACAATTTAAAGAAGAATTACACTTGGATAAGTTTATTTGAACCCAGCAGATATCAAGAATTATAACAATTATTTTAAATGAAGAATCAGTAAACAGAAAAAGAGGTACAATAAGGGAATATTATCAAAAACATCATTCCTTATTAGGTCTCAATCTGCTGCATGTATGAACAATGCATCCTTGTAGTTAATATTTTTCCAACAATATTAACATTTGCTGTCACCTGTGAACATTATGACTTCCCTTAAAAGAAAAGAAATTTAAGAAAGTCACGAATGAAGGACTGGGGGAAAGTGGGACACTATAAACTTGCGTTATTTTAGGTCTATACCAATCTGATACACTAAGGAGTATTCATTCATTCATAAATCCGTTCATTCGCTTCACTGATTCATCTATTCTTTGTTAATTTTCAAGTCTATTTGGTTAGTAGTATGCTATTTATTGGGCTAGTGTGCTGGAAAGGAAGTAAGCAATGGGTAGGATACAAAAACAGTGCATGATAAATACTCAAGCGTGATGGAAGCTGCGATTGGCAGTTTCAAGGAGAAAGACAATACTTTCCATAGGTAAGGGATGGTAGCATCTGTTCCAGAGTACAAAACAACTGGAGAACATGAACGGCATAATAACTTTTACACCCACTGTAGTGGTTTATTAAGGGGCTACACTGACAGTTTGTAACTAGATACTGTCGGTCAGAGCCTCATGAAGGAATTTTCATTCCACCACTGCTCACATTTCCTTAGGGCCAGGTTTGACAACCTTACATACTTTTGTAATCTGGTTCCATGTTGTCCACCAGGGCTGGGTGGGCTGCTGGGCAGGACTTTGATGTCTTCCCAGTTTTACCTGAGCAACAGGTTGCCTAAGTTTTGCTAATGGCTCAAAGAATCTTTCTTTCATAGTTTATTTTACACTCTCATTAGTGCATATTTTAATGAGTGTAGCTAGTTCTCGCTTAGGCCTCATCCTCAATGAATTCATCAGGCAGCTTCACAGTATTTGATATGGAAGTTGAGGCAAGGCAGCAAGGTACCTAGGCATTTTTCTCATATAGTTTCTTTAAACTTTCCATTGTGACCCTCCCCATTTGTAAGCCATCATAGCTGCATCTAGATGCAGTTCTTCTTAGTTTTGCACCAGCTAAATTATGGAAGGATCTTGATGAATCTTGACCACAGGAAAGGCATGGGAGGAAAGAGAAATCATTAGAAGAAGGAACAGTACAGGCAAAGTTATATACGCAGGAAATTGCCAAGTGTGAGGAGTGGGGAGACACAGCTTAGTGTAGATGACCTATGGAATGTGCATGGCACTGGTGGGTTATAAGCTTCAGGTTTCCAGTTTGCTGCTGAAATAGTACTTGCTGTTATGTGTTTTTTTTTTCAAGCAAAAGGAATATTTGTAAATAAATGAATGTCATTTAAATACATGTTGTTTGTCATATATGAATTTTGAGAATTAAAATTGGCAATGCAATGAGAATAGTATAGTTAAGTAAAGTTAGTATAGTATAGAATAAGTAAAGTTAATTGGATTTGCTGCACACCACTACAAAAACAACTGTGATATTTAAGATACCGCTGTAGCCAGGTCTGCCCAATTACACTGTGGCAATGATAGAAAATTTCCACATCTGTTGTTCAATACAGTAGCCAATACAGTAGTCATGTTGAGTATTAGTAATGGAGCTAATGCAATGGAGGACTTATATTTCAAGTTTTGTTTAACTTTAGACCTTTGAGTTTAAATGGCCCCATATAAACTAGTGGCTAATGTCTTGGACAGTGCAGCTTTAAGCAAGGTTTTGAACATGAAGAATAATAGCATTTAAGAGCTGGAGCACAACTTAAAGTTTACTTCATCTGCCACTTTGATTTTACAAACGAGGAAACTGAAGCCCAGAAGGTTATTTTGTTGAAGGGGACATGGGTATTGAGAAACAGAACTGGAAAGTGGTTCTTGATGTCCTGACTCCCAACATGGAAAACTTTTGATCCCAATGTGCTCTCTCCTAAGTTATGTCAGTAGGACTGTAGCTGGACTCAGTTAAAGATGATTGGTTAGTAGATTGGGAGAGGAGGACCAACCTTAGTCTTCAAGTCAACCAACCAAGAGACATTTCCTGAACATGGTGCCAGACACTGAGATCAGGAGGGGGGCTGTTGGAAGGAAGGGGTTGCAAAATGACATGAAGAACCCATAGTTCATTTGTAAAAATTAGATGTAGATAGATTTTATATATATGTGTGTGTGTGTGTGTGTGTGTGTGTGTGTGTGTGTTTTCTGAATGGATTAATATATACACATATTTATATACTATGTGATTACACACACACACATGCACACCTGGTACAAGGTAGGAGGTAGTTTGCTGTGACAAAACCTGACCATGTGGTTCAAAAGCCTTTGGAAATGGCTTGTGGGAAGAGTTTGGAAAGGTTTGGAGGAGTTGCCTGAAAGAGTGGTGCTGTAACAGCTTAGGCTATTCCATATGGGAGATTCTGATCAGAGCTCAGAAGACCAGAAGGCCAATAGAAAGCTTGCCAGTAAAGACCAAGCTCAGGAGGTTTCTGCTGGGAAGGACTGCATTGGTCGTTGGACTCCAGATGGTGTGAGTTGTGACTTAGTAGAAAGTTTGTCTGCATTTTGCTCATGTCTAGAGACTGCCTGAGACTGAGACTAAGGGCAGCAGACTGATTAATCTAGCAAAGGAAATTTCAAGGCAGTCTAATGTTGAGGCAGTGGCATGGCTATTGTTGGGAATTTTGAGCCAGATTTATGTTGTGAATCAAGAACAAGGAGCCCAGCATGGTGATTCAAAACATTGTGATTTTGACCAGAAAGCTGTGGACTGTAAAGATAGAGCTGAGACCTTGACTGCTGAGAAGGAGCAAAGAAATTAAAATGATGGCCTGGGGCCATCCTGGGAAGCAGCTGGTCTCCACCCTTTGCAGCCTCAAAACTGCAAAGGTAAAAGATTATTTATTTACTTATTTATTTTTTTGCAGCACCGGGAATCAAACCCTCAACCTTGTGCCTGCCAGGCAGGTGCTCAGGCCATAATTTTTTTGAGGCAGGGTTGCACTGTGTAGAAAGGTAAAAGATTTTGCTCAGAGGAGAAAGCCACAGAGTGCCACATTCCAGAGTGGCAATGGAGACCACCGAAAGTTCCAGAATGGTGGCAGCATAAAAAATCTGTTCCTCATAATCAGGTTCAAAGAGCTCAAAGATCCAGGCACTTGACCCCTACAGCCAAGAGAGAGGAAAGCCTGACTACTGTTCCAGCTGGCAGCAAACCTTGGCAGCATCCATGTGGCACTGGTTTTAAGTGCAAGAAAAATGCACTAGTTCTGAGGTTAAGGGAGCTTCTACCCTGATTTCAAAAGGCCTGGGAGGCCAGGAAGTGTGCTCCTGGGAGGACAATATGTAAAGATGTAAGGGTGAAGTAAAAAATGCAGTGGAGACTCCAGAAGTTTGGAAAAGCCAGAAATGTGGATCACCCAAGGAAAGCTGCAAAAACCAAGTAGAATGGGCTTAACAGAGAAGCTGTAAAAACTGAAGCCCCTGGAAGTGCCACAGGGGTGGAGTCACTCAAGCCTTTTGGAGCTTGCAACCAGATTGCTTCAGGTGCTGAGTGTGAAACTCTAAGACTTAATGTTGGCCTTGCTGGATTTTGGACTTGCTTTGGTTCCAATGCTTTGTATTCTCATTTGTAACTTTTGGAATGGTAATGTTGGTCTTGTGCCTTTACATGTTGGAAGTGTTTAACCTTGTTTTCATCTGTACAGGGGGTTACAGTTAAGAATTTGCCATAGAGCTTGGAGGAGATTTGGAACTTGGACTTTTCAGCAATGCTGAAACTGTTAGGACTTTGGCAACTCTTGGAGATAGATTAAATGTCTTTTGTATAAAGGATGTACATGAATTTCTTGGGGGCAAGGGGTGGAATGTTATGGTTGATATTCCTATGGCCCTGCCAAGTCTTATGTAATCATGGCATGAATGTGGCTGAGTCTAGCATTAGTGATTAGTTTGCTGTTTGGTGCTGAGACTGGCCATGTGAATGTTGCACCTGCTCAGGGGCAGAGCTGACATACAGTGTAAGGTGGGAAGAAGGTGTGTCTTCTCTATTGCTGGTTTGTGCCTTGCTACTTTCTGCCATGAACAGCTGCCTCCCCTGCCACGCTGTGCTGCCTTGGAGCCAGCTGAGTATGGACTGAAACCTCCAAGAACTGTAACAAATAAACCTTTCCTTCCTTCATTTTGGGTGTAAAGTATTTTATCTCAGCAATGAGAGAAAAGTAAAAGTAACCAAGACAGATGGTAATTACATAAAATTACTTAATATTAAAATTGTATTGTTAAGTAACAGAAAGACAAATGATTAAATTAGATTATATACTTAAACCAGGAGAAAAGTAATGGTTACTATAGCACTAGCCTGTACACACAACTGGGAATTGAAATTCTCATTTGGCATACTTGAGTCTTAACCTAGTACTGAATAATAGTATCTTCAGAGATATTTTTCTATTGTAGGCAAAACAAATGAGACCCCAGCGCCCCTAGAACATTACAAAGAGCCAACAGAGAGAAATGGAAATTATTAGAAACATTATTGCATTTGCTGAAGGAGACAAAAATATAAGTAAAATGAGGAATGAAAAGTCCACTATTATCTACATGCTAAGTCCTCTTTGTGGATGTTTCTTAAAACATTCTGGTTTTCTGATTTTATAATCAAAAAATGTAACATGTGTTCATCTAGGAAAATAAAGAAAAGATAAAGAAACACCCAAAATCCCTTTAAATCTTACTCAGAGTTTACCATTGTTAATTTTCCTTATTGTTCTTTGCAAACACCAAGTTTTAAATGTCTAGATAGCTAATAATGGTGTCAAGAGCTTTATGTGATAGTTTTTTTCTACACCCTTAATTGAGTTTTGAGTGAGGAATTTTTAAGGGAAGGTTTTTGCTGGAGAAGCCCAGGCAATATGGAAAAGCCATGCAGTATTTTCTGCCTTTGTAGGTCTTTAAGCATTGCAGTAAATTATGTCCTAAAATCAGTTGTTAATGAATTCCAAGTTTTCTTTGTTAGCGTGCTTTGCTAAGGAGGGGAAATAATCTAGCTTGGTACATTTTTCAGTGAGTAGCTGTTGATTTGTACATCAATAAGCTTCAAGGGCTTCTTGTGCCTACACTTAGGAGTTACCAGATCTGTTGATTCAGGAAATACTGGATGTCATTATTAAGTAGGGGCCTGAACTCCCCTTTTGTTGACTTTGCTCGTAGAGATCTAATTTAGTAACTGTGGCTTCTGGGATAAATTTCGTAGGTCATCTTCTCTTTTCAATGAAATAAATTTGTGTAATCATGCTGTACTTATTGTATGGACTTTCTCCATGAGCTGGAAATGGCTGAGAATAACTTCGTGTGCTTTTTGCTTTGTTTTGTCATCTCAAGGAGGAATCGCTGGTTTGGCAATTTGGTAGTTTTTTTCAAGTGTTTTTTTCTGCTGAAAGCAGTCATGAAAATATTGCCAAAAGTTTGATCCAACTTGGGTAACATAAAATGATACTCAGTACTTACTAATCTTGAACTTTATAAATCAGTTTATCATCCTCAGAGGAATTTTTTAAAAGATGTTGTTTCCTGCACAATTATTGCCTTCTTTGATCTCACACTACATTTGGTCTTTCAGATAAGGGAGACCAATAATTCCTCAGCTATAACTTCAGCAGCACAGATAACTATCATACATCGTGTGACATGCAATTCATTATTCAATTGTGAATAACAACTGTGGTCCTATATTAAATGTTTTACAGCTCATCTCTTCATGGCTCACTGAGTTAATATAACATTTATGGTTATTTTTTTGGTGTCCAATAGGGATAAAAAATTCTTCATGTCGTTTAATGGCATGTATTATTTAAAACATTATAAAAGAGAATAACTATAGTAAAGCAAACCTACATATGTAGCTTGGTTATTTTATTTCATTCTCGCCAATAAAGGGGCCTCATTTCTTTGATGTGTCTAGTAATTTTCATTATTGTCTTTTGGGTAAACTAGATGAATATGAAGAAGCCTTGATTCAGCCTTCATAAATCTCATGGTTAACATTTACCGACGTTCCATCAGTCCTCCTTAATCCATTTTATAATGTACTCTTGAGTTATTTGCCCTCCATAAAGACTTCTTTGGAATGTAGTAGAAAACAAAAGATTGTTTCAAGATCTGATCACATTCTTACGGACAATCTTTCTACAGTTTTCAGTTCACCAAATAAAGAGTTAGCAGTCTGGAGATGGCTGGAAGAGTAGTTTCCTAATTTTGAGCCTTTGGCAAGCTGAAATTCCACCTGCTAAAATTTAACAGTGTAGAGATTGTTGTCCAGTGAATATTTTTTGCAACTTTCTGTTTTGCGCTCAATAAAGCAGATTGTACTGCTGTGAGGGAAAAAAATTTAACTTAACTTGCTGCTCATTTGAACATTAATCTATCAAAATATTTCCTGGACTTATTTTACAAACTAACAAAAGAGCTATTCTACATTTACAATCAGAAAGTTCTTAGTTCATTAAAAAATTGATATTTTTAATGTCTTAATTGAATGGTTTTATTTTTTGGCTTATTGTAGACATTATTTTCAGACTATTAGTGAACTAAGAAAAGGTTAATTTGTAACTTGAATTGGATTTTTGTTACAAATTGAAAAGCCTATTTGTAACCCACGAACATGTTTTCCCCTGGACTCTCTTTCTCCTTACCAGCACTCCCCTTGTACCCTCTCCCTGTTCTTTTCTTGCTACTTCTCACCATGAAAGTAACTTCTCTGTTAGATAGCATATATTCAATCGTTAGGACCAGTTGTTTTCCAAATACTTCAGGAGGGAAGTAGATGTTTAATAACACTAGCAAAGAATAGTGATAAAGGGCACAACATTTTCCAGTGTGGTTATCAGGCTAAAAGTCTGGTCACTTACAACATAAATTTTAACTCCTGATCAAAAAGATTTTTATATTTTTTCCTGAAAAATCAATTCAGATGGTAATATACACCAAGTTCATTTTTGATGTCTGTAGTTAGTGTAAAAATGTATACCAGAGGTTCTTTAATTGTTTTCCCCTAATTGTCTTGGGGCTGTGTGTGTTATTGGTGGTGGTGTCATTTTCGCTTACCCTTATGCAAATTTTGTAGCAGAGGAGGTTCAAAGTTTACTTAAACTTGGAAACTAATTTAAAAAATTAGTCTGGACTAATTCCAATCTTAAAAATACAAAGCAAGAAATGGCCTTGAATTCTACTGTTCTTTACTCTTGCTCAAATCCAATTAGTTTGTGTATGTGTATGTGTTATGTGTGTATGGTTTGTGTATATGCCCGGACTATTGAAAACAAGAGACTTGAAAGAAATGACCACAGGGAATAAAACCAAATTTTCAGGTAAATTTGGACTACATAGAATGACCTGATCATTGATCTTTGTACCACATTCCAGTTGCTTCAACAATTTTTAAAAATATAAAGGTGAATCTTTACTTCCATGTGGCCTAAAGGCACTGGATATTATTAATGTTAGTAACCTGAAACTACACAGAGGTTATGTCAGGATCAAACCCATGCCTGATACTGACCCTTTCTATAAATTTGTTTGCAAAGTTCTTGTGAGCCATTTGTTTTGTAGAGTTGTTATGATGTTGAAGTAAAAAGAATAAGAGTTTTAAAATCAAAAGGCTCAGTTCCATTCATGCACACCTGTAATTCCAGCTATTTGGAAAGTTGAAGCAGGAATATTCCAAATTTGAGGCAGGTGTGGATGACTTAATGAGACCCTGTCTCAAAATGAAAAAGAAATAAAAAGAACTGGATATGTAATGCAGTATTAGGGCACTTGCCTAACATGCTTGAAATCCTGGATTCAATCCTTAGTATCACAAAAGAAAAAACAAAACCAAAAACAAAACCTCAGTTCAGAATCTTTATCTATGTGGAACCTGGAAAAAGTCATATAGCTTTTTTTCTGACATGTTTCTTCTGTATCAAGGATTAATACTATCATCTCTCGTATAGACTGAGAACAAAAAATTAAATTTATGGAAGTGCTTAATAGTATTCATGCAGCAAATAGTTACGCAGAACATAGTAGTTATGCAGCATATATATATATATATATATATATATATATATATATATATTGTACCCAGAATTGAACTCAGGACATCGCATTTGCCAGGAAGGCACTGCACTGCTGAGCTATATCCTGGCCTGCAGCATATTTTGTGTCTATGGCAAAATAAGAAATGAGTTATCATTGATTAAACACTCAACTATCTTTTCCCATGTGGCATCAATCTTAGTATGTTTTTGCATTATCTTATTAGCCTTCAATGTGGCCCAAGACCAGATATTTTATTATTGTGATCAAACTCAAATGAGGAAAGGAAGAATAGACAGTGTCCACTCCTAAAACTTAGTGGTGAGGGGCCTGGCTGTCCTGAGAGTTCTCTTTCTGGAGATCTTAATAGGATTTTTGATCTTAATAATTCTTTACCATGCAGTGGTTATTTTCTGACATATTTTTATTGTGGATTCTCTGGGGCCTCATGTAGCTTCCCACACTACTCACAAACCCACAATCCCCAGCACAACTAGAAGTTCATTTCCTTTCTAAAATTACAGTAATTCTCAGAGGCCTTGGAGATAGAAAGGACTGGAGCGCAGGAATGGCTGCTTCCCTCTGTTCACCTGGCCTGCTATTTTCTACCACTCCCTCCAGACAGGCTTAGAGGTTCACAGTGTTGGCCTCGATGATTTCCTCTGTCACCCTCTCTAGCCTCTTTGTCATAGGAAAGGCTTTACTTTCTACTGGAAAATCACTCCTGTGGTACATCCAAAGCTCCAAAGAGGAAAGGGCTTTGCTGAGGTTAGACACTGCTCTCATTAGGAGGATGTTGGACATTTGCCTTGGTATATCTTGCCCACCTGGGTGTCCCAAGGCAGGCTGAGCTCTTCAGTGCTATAGGCCCTTGAGCCATATCATAATACTTCTGTTCACATTGAGCAGTATTTTAGCAAATGAAACTAGTGCCCTTGAGATTTTTTATTAATGCATATTATGCATAACAGTGGGTTCCATCTGGTGTATTTGTACGTGCACATAACGTACTTCACTATTTTTCACCCTTCTGTTGTCCCCCTGGCCTTGAGATCTTTTAGCCTCTTCTCTCTCTGCAAGCCATTCCATTTATTCACTGTCGAGAAGGGGGTGCCTGGAATCAGGTAACCCTAAGTCTAGGGGCCTTTAGCCTGATCTTCATTTTTAAAATAGGCATGGGAATATTAACCTTATGCAGCTCTGTCAGGAGCGAAGGAGATGAGGTGCTGCGTCCACTGTATTCAGCACATTGCTATATGTACTCACCAGATATATACTCACTAGAACTAATGATAATGAAGATGAGTTTACTAAGGATTAGAAGAGTTTCAGAATTGTGTACTTCTCATTGATCAAAGGCAAATGACACTGATAGAGATGCAAGATGCACTTGCCTAGCCCATTTATCCAGGCCTCTGTCTTTACCAGGCTGGATAGAAGAATTGGGCTGGCAGGGTTTGCACCTGTTCCATGGTTGTGGTTGAAGCCACTGGTGGTTCTGACAATTGCAGGAAGCCCTGGAAGGATTTTCTCCATTGGCTTTTCAATGAGCCGTAACTCTTTCAGATTCACAGCTCACATATGGCTTCCAAACAGATCTGGCAGTTTCCATCCATGATGCAGGCTGGGAAAGGTGGGGTCTGGAAAACTCATAAAAGCAGACTGAATGTAAAGGAAAATCAATCTTCTCCTGCATTGGACCAAGTTGATGAGAATCATTCTTCCTGATTCTCCATAAATTGGACCAAGGCTTAGGACACTAATCCTGTCGTAATACCATTTTGAAGACGAACACTGACATTCGTGACATTTAAATAACAGTTGAGGTCTGCTATTAAACCAGAGCCTCCAACTGTTTCACCTTTGCCCTTGTGTACTATTACCCTTGGTCCAGTGCATGCAAATGTACTTATTAATGTGTTTCAGCTTTATGATGCCACATGCTTATTTAGTTTGCCTGGATATGTTACTTAATGTGAATTATGCACCAAACTAACTTTGTTTAAAAACTATTAAGTGTGACACATTGCAAGGTTCTTTCTTAGATTGGTTTTATACAATTAAAACTAAAATTCGACTCAGTCATCCAAAAACTCCTCTTGTGAGTGAGATGGAATGTTTTCTTGAACTAAAATTATCTAAAAATACCTGATGCCACTCATTCATTCATTCAATAAAAAATTAAAAAAGGTTCTTTTGAGATAAGGTTTCCCTATGTTAAGTCTGACCTCAATCTCATGGCAGTCCTGCCTCAGGCTCTTGAGTGCTGGGGTTATAAGTAAGCACCACAATGCCTGGCTAAAGGTTTTTTTTTTTTTTTTTAATATTTTATGCCATAGTAGATCCAAAACAAGAAAAAATGTGCCTCCTGATCTTAAAGAGATGTAGTTGTGTGCTTCTATGCCACTATTTGCCTAGATAGGCACCTTTGTATACTTATAATATGATTTTTTGCCTAATTGCACATATAAAACATTTACTGGTTTCAAGAAGTGATTTCTTATTGTATCTACATTAACTAAAAAGTTAGAGAATAAGGGATATGGATTTTTGTCCACTCAAATATAATTTAAAAATTGGTGTTGGTATTAAAATCAGGCATAACTTTCTATTTGTGTCTCGGGTATTTTTCTAAGCAGAAGAAAATACTGTCTGTTGTATTTTTATCAATGTGTTCTATTTCCTAAATGCCAAAAAATTTGCCTACAACTGATAGAATTGGGTTACTTTACTGTTAGGGTCACTTCAAGAACTCAGAGTCTATACTGGCTTTATACTAAGTTAATTCTATCTTGAGGTAACACTAGAAAGACAAATTTGGTGATTGGTTCTGCTGGTTTCTAGATGTATGAAATTCTACAAAGTGCTTAACCTTCCACATGCCTTAGTTTCCTCATCCATAAGAAGGATTAATATTACTTACAGCTGACTTGTAAAGAGGATCAAAAAAATAATTCTGTGAAACTAGTCAACATAGAGTCAGGTACCGTCCCCTATTCTGTCCCTATGTTTCAAAGACCTTCTATCCTACCAAGTCTGTCCCTTCTACAGCACTGCCTCCTCCAATGCCCCTGTGCCCCAATACAAGCTCTTTACTGCTAAGTTGGTGTTTCTAAACCAGAGCATTTTTTTCCCCAGGAGACATTTGGCAATATCAGGAGACTGTTCAGGTTGTTAACAATTTTGGGGGTGGTAGTGGTGGTCTTAACGTCTGGTTGGTAGAGGCCAGGGAGGTTGCTAAATAGCTAGAAGACATGGAAAGTCCTCTTTCTTTTCCTTTCCAGTGTCAAATGGGAGTAGCCCAGAAGTTGGGAAACCTTGCCTTACACTATCCTGAGGCTCCAGTGTTCTGAGACACATTGGTACCTTAGTCTGCAAATTTACTTTTTTTATGAGTTTGGGGAAGATGGCTGTGTTTGTGTGCAGAAGATGGTCGTGGTCATGTTCATTACCTAATGTAGAGTTTGTGAATGAAAGTAAAATATTGCTGAACACTTTCATTTGCAGACCAAATTGTTTGCAACAGAAGTGTCTGTGAATCGAGGTATTGTACTTTTCTCAAATAGCTCTGTGCTTCTCAAAGCTGGGCCCAAGGGTGGCTGTTTGAGAACGATGCGGCAAGCTTGAATTTGTGAGGTGGGTGTTCCCATACAGGTATTGGGCCTCCCAAGTGCTGAGGGATGAGGTAAAGGAGGGGAGTGGCTCTTGGGTCAGCTCTCTCCCACTGCCATGTTACAATGGGTACCTCCAAGATACCTGGGGCTTCTAGATCAGGACCTGGGCCTCCAAGAAAACAAAATATTTTGTTTAATAGATTTTATGTTTAATTATAATCTTAAATACTCAGAATAAAATATGCAAACCCTTGTTCACATTCTTATTCTGAGCCCCACAAATATTAGTTGTGGGTAGATTTATTAGATTTGCAAAACTCTGCATCCTTTGCTCTCCATCTTCCAGGTTTTGTCCTAAGAACTCAGCTTCCTTAAGGCAGATGATGTGTGGATCACTCTACTGCTACTTGTGCCATGTGCTGAGGCTCAGCACTGGTTTGTTTTAGGTTCTAGTCATTCCAGGGTTTGTGATCTGTACTGTTGTTGAAACAAATATGGTGATGATCCTGATGATGACCTTGTTTCTGGAGAACTGTACCTTCAGCACAGGCTTAGGCCTCTGGTAGTCATGTTAGCATGATCTGATCCAAGGAGGAGCTTTCAGAATCTCTTCTGGGCAAGTTGAAACTAGTATGCAGAATCGGTCCCTGAAAGTGGTTGCATCTCAGTACTGTTGGAATATGATCTTTCACCATGGAGGGAAACAGAGAGATATTTGACTGAATTCTTTTTTCAGATGGAAGGAGGGCTGCTGGGAATTGAACTCGGCTAACCCAGAATATACTAAGCACAAGATCTACCCCTGAACCATATCCCTATCACCCTGCATGGGTTCTTGATGGGGTTTCAGGACCTGAAAGATCCAGCTCCCATCAGATACTTCGGTTCCTTCAAAAAACTTTTCTCTGCTTAAGCTGGTTTGAGTTGGTTTCTGTTATGTAACCACAGGTGAGACAAAGTCCTTATCTTTTAAGTCTCTCTTCTGGGCCCTTGCCTCAGATGTCAGTTCCTTGCTTGCATGGCAGTCTGGCCATGCCCATGGCACTGGACAGACAGACTTGCAGTGATGGAGCCCATTCCTGGGTGTCACATTTTGTCTGCCAGCAGGACTCTTCATTATCCTGTGCAGGAGGAACTTGGCTTCTAGGAACTGTCCAATGTTAGTGGGTACATTTGGTCCTAAACCTCACCCTTCTAGCTGCAAAAAATCAAGGTGGTTCAGATCATGTTCTTCAATGTTATATATGATATACTCTAGAAAATTCCAGCTTAGGCAGTGTTTGCATACTTTCAAGCATCCAGTTAAATTGTGCCAAATAAATGGATAGTTGCATCTGAAGAATTTTTGAGTAAGCGATAAGGACACAATTTCACCTGACGAGTGTAGTTTACTAGATGTAATCTTGAGTGCATATGATTGCAGGTAGAGTGGTAGGAAAGTATACAAAAGCAAAGTGAATGAAATGCTAGCCAAACTTGGAGGACTTGAGTGGAGATGTATGATTATTTCCTATCTTACCAACAAGGAAACTGAAGCCTCAATTAATGATGAAGTTGGAATTTGAATTCTAGCCTCTCTGATTGCAAAAGAATGAAAAGGATAGTAGGAATTTAGGTTGGCAAATGTAGAAACCACCGGTTTTTGTGGAAGTGAAATGCTGGAAATTATTGTTTACAAAATTCATGTCATGCCTAGGTTTTAGGAAGTCACTCAGAAATTCTGTTATGATCTTCAACAATTATAAGTGTGTCTCACGGGCTCACCTGAGACACTTCCATTCTCTCTCTGTTTAGTTACTCGAGGATTTATGCCAGCTTTCAAGAGATATCAGGGATTCATTAATACAGCCAAAGTTGTGTTAAGGACAAACAAGTCAAAATAGCTTTTAGATCCAGGCAGTTTAGACAATTAATTGACTGGATTGCTCCACTCCCCATTCTTACTGATGTTCTTTTAGGTTCCTCTGTGTGTCTGTGTTTTTCTTCTCATCTGTATCCAGGCTACTTTGTCAATGTCCACCAGCTTATTTGAATGGGTTTGTCTAAGGTTCTCTTACTTGTAGAATCAGATTATATATGCTAATATTGTTGTTAAGTTGACTTAAAATTGCAAAATTTAATTCCTTGACCTCCAAAACATTCTATTCATAAATTTTCAGGTTTAGCCTGGCCACAATCTTAAATTCAAGCATTGAATCTAATTATAGATGCATGAATAATATATAGGGTCATGATACAGATAATTCTCTATCAACAGTTTTAGTACTGAATTTTGTTTATTGCTAAGATTCTAAGACTAGCAGGCATATCTAGGATCACATCAAATAAGTTACAGTGGTTGTTGAGTAACCTTTTTTCAAAATTATGTGTTTAATCAATAAATAGCAACAGTGAAGTTCTTACAAATTCTACTAGTTATAGGAGAAAA